>JAWZYV010001087.1:0-19026 GCA_038373885.1 Cheiracanthium punctorium | reverse complement strand
AGTTGCCTGGTACGTAAATGAGTTTCTCATATTGAAAGGTAGATCGCGCCCCTTCCTTACGTGTTTCTGAAGTTAATTTTTTTTTGTTCTATACTGAAGTTTGTATTGTTTTAGTACAAGGACAGTCAGTAGTATTTTGCAGCTTGATAAGAGCATTTGCCTCATATAAACACTAGTACGTGCATTCTTGCATGGGTCTCAAAATTTAAAATGCTTTACCAACCTAACAGAAAAGTAACATGAATTGGCGTTTAAATGTTAATTATTTTCTAAAATACATAAATACAATCTACTTTATTTGTATTACACATTAATTGAAATACGAAATAAGGGATCCAAGGGAGGGCGATCACTCTTTCCCTGAGCACATTTAAAAATTTGCGGAGTTGCTGGGGAGTTTAACCCATTTTTGAACCCACTTTTATTCTGTCTGCTCTCATCATTGAAGAGATGCAATGGAGAAAGCTTTCCTTATGTAACCAGTGTTGCTTTCCGGCATGGGTCATTAAATGCTCCGCCGGAACCCAGACCCAGCAATTGCGAAATCGTTGACAGCATTCAAAGACTCAAGCTGGGAAGCAACACTGGTCACAGAAGGAGAGGGCAATGATGAGAGCAGACATAATAAACCTGGATTCAAGATTGAAAATTAATTGGGCGGGATGACCCAACAATGGAAAAATTCTTTGTGATACTTATCTCTCCCCTCCTTCAAGCATATCTGAATCCACTACTGATCAGCAATTTAACAAGTCGAGCCATCTTATATAATAAAATCCGAGAGTAAACATTGTATGTATGTAGGTAGGTTTGTGGCCACCGATGTTCTTGCGCACGTCTCACGATCGCATTGCGCCGAGACGGTTGGTCGCAGACCTACCGAATTTTGCATACGGCTTCACGGGGACAGATCCTAAGACGCCTCGGAGCGATTTTTCCGAAATTCGAATTAGAAAATGTTTTATTTTATGTTTTGTCCGACTTTTAGCGATTTTTCTTGCATAATACGTAATAACGCCGGTCATTGCACTCGCAATAAAACGATATTTGCATCTTCGGATAGAGGAGAAAATTTTCTTTCGAAAACAGTTTGTTTTGACTATGTAAATAATTTTGCCGATTTTTGGGAATTTTTTTAAAAAATTTCTCTTTTGACGACGTTTGCGTAAAAATAATTTTAAAACTGTTGCATCTTTCATTCTATCTGTCATAACTTTTTTATATTTCGGCAAAAGACGGAGCATATATTTCGCCCACTTTTAAAAGAAGAACGGAGGAAAAATAGAAATTAGGAGATTTTTTACGAATTTTTATGTAAAGAAGAATTTTGAATTCAATAAAAGCTGTTTCACGATTTCGGTATGATATCTTCCGCTATGGTTGTCTGGGAAACAGTAACAATGAATAAAATTGCCATTTGAAAAACAAAAATAAAATGACTCTAAAATAACTGAGTTTCCACATGTGAAATCTCCGTCATTTTGAGCTAACGAGATTAAAACGTCTTTCGAAACTCAATCAAAATAACGGGCTCACAAACAAAACATACGCCACGCACGAAATTATTCCCTATTTTATATTACGTTCCCAAAAAAGGAATTTAATGCTGTTTTTTCAACGATGAATTATCCAGCATTATATTCAATATAATTTTTAAACGGGACATGTTTTCGAATCGCAGGAAATATTTTACGTGCTATATACGCCAATCTGACAAGAATTATGCATAAAAAATGTATGGAGAGCTGTTTTAATGGCAGCCAGAAAGTGAAATGATTATCGTTTATGCTAATGCGTAAATTGCAAAGAATCACCAAAGAATAAAAGACTGCATTCGTGGCAAATATCTAAACCGTTTCTTTAAATTAAGCATTAACGATTGAAAAACGAAAATATATGATTATCGTTTATGCTAATGCGTAAATTGCAAAGAATCACCACAGAATAAAAGACTGCATTCGTGGTAAATATCTAAACCGTTTCTTTAAATTAAGCATTAACAATTGAAAAACGAAAATATATTGGTATCCGTAATTGATACTATAAGTAGTAGTTATTTGTTTGCGAGGAGAGGACAGCTCGCGTCCCTGAATATGTCGCTTAGAGCTACATATACGTCCTTCCCGGAATTTCCCGCTACAATTTAGAACCTTATCAGAAGGTGGGGGACTTCTGAATATTGGCACCCCTCGGAAACTGCTAGCGACCACTGAGAGGACTTTTGGAACCACGGATTTAACGTGCACGTACACCGCATGTACACGGTGGTCTTTAGTGGTACACCGGTATCGAACCCACAACCTTCCGCTCACGAGCCCAACGCCTTAACCACTGGGCTACCACGGCCAATAGTTATTAGATATGCTAGGGCAATATTGATCAAAGCACAATATACCGCGTTAATAAATATTTCGTGAAACTACTATTCGTTTCTTTTCATTTTTCAAAAGCCGTCTTACATCACAGCTAACTAAACATTAAAAAAATCTACGTCGCGTTAATATATCCCGCGGTAATTTCAACAGAAAAGACTGTACCTGAACTTTTTTTTTTCTTGGAGATTCTGTTCTGTCAGAAGTAGTTATGATCACATTTTAGGAAAATGTTCTCTTCTTGCTTTGCGAAGAGCTGGTACACGACTATTTAATTATAAAACAAAACGGTTCTCCACATCATGTAGTATCTAAGGTATTAATGGTATAACTTAAATCTAAGAAAGGCCATGATGTAGAAATGAGACATTTTGAAATTTAGGAATTTTCGCTTCGAACCATCAAGCTTTTCTTTTTCTGATCGCGAATGACAGGGGCATAGTTTTTTTGAGTGATAATATCACAATGGTCTCAGGTCAGTATATGCTAATTTCGCGAATAACTAATTGGCCACTTTATGCCAAGAGTCAAATCATTTAGCTTATTTTTAGATTCCACATTATTGGATTCAATTTGAATTATACATGTAAGAAAAAGTTTCGTTCCCTACCGTGCGGAGAACGGGTACGCAGCTAGTATTTAAATAACTTTTGATTCAGGTAGTATTTTACATTACATATTCAAACAGTTCTGCCCCCCCCCCGAAAATAAATAAATAAATAAATAAATCCTAAAGGGTAACATTTTGTTTTATTATGCATTTTGTATAGGTAAAATAAGCTTTTTTAAAAATTAGACCAAACTGAAACTGATTACATTGCTTTAGGGTACCTAAAAAGTTGCTTTAATGTACAACTTGTTTAGGTCAAATAAGCTTTTTCATTAAAATTAGCCCTTTCCACACAAAATTTTTTTATATTTGTGACTGCACTCAAAATTAATGTAATTACTATTAACTTTAATTTACTTTTCTCCAATCGTATATAGAGTAGTAAATTATTTTCGTCCTTTTTACAACTACACTTTTTATAAAGAAGCAAGAAGTAGCATAGGTGAATATAATTGAAAAATAAAATAATAATTAATTTTATTGACATTTGAATAATTCATTTTAAATACACTTTATATATTTTTGAAACAAACCTATGTATTCAACACTAGTTACGCCTTCTCTTGTATGAACTATGGCAAAGAAAGCGTTAAACTGACAATTTCTGTAGCGTTAAACAAAGGAATTGTTATTACAAGTGATTGAGCAAGATAATTCGAAGGATTATTATTATATATATATATTCGTCATAAATAAACAATCTTGTTAACTGAACAATTTCATTCGAAATTTTAGAGAAATATAATATGTTTATACTTATATCACAAATAAACATGTTGTCTGATTGGGGTGAAAAAGAAATCGTAAAACATTTCAAAGACTTGTATTTAAAATTAATTGATGGTGAATTTCTTTTCGAGGAACTAATATCGATAAAATGTTTTTCAAATACCGCAGTCTCGTTATGAATATAGTTATCACTTCCAGTTACAGTCGCTTCCGAAGAAAGAAGTTTTTCCGAAATAAAAGTTATAAAAAATTATTTACTATCATAAATGAGCCAAGAACGGGTGCCAAATTTATCAGTCATTTTAATAGAATTTCAAGAATTAGATAAAGTAGACATAAGTAATATAATTGAAAGGTTTGCTAGTGCAAAAGCTAGAAAAGTTTTACTATAAATAATACTAGTGCTTCCTTTTAAAAAAATCTCTAACTAAACCAGCTCATTCCAAGCATTACCAGCCATAATTATCAAATAATTAAATTTGCTATTGTAATTTTAAGTTTTTTACTCTTACGAAGAAATATTTTTACTGTGAATATATTTTTTTGACATATTAACAAATTTTCGATAGGCAGGCAAAGTTTTAGTACTCTTTTAAGGATATTAATTTTTAAAAATAATTTTAGACATTATTATCTGACTTTCATGATTTTCTTTGCAAACTGTTTTATAATTTTAGAAAGATCTAATTCAACAGTTGACCTACAACATTTTTTTCCTCAACATTAAACGAATTTTATTTCGTTTTTATTGGTAGAGCCATAATTATTAATCATACGTATTTTTATTTTGTACCATGCTTTTAAACATTTTATTAATGCATTGTCATGCCGTTGAAGACATTTTGATCAGTGCACAAATTTTTAAATTCTGTAGTAGAAAATTGGTTTTTTTTCCTTTTTCCAAGTATTTTACATTCAAAACAAAACTCAAATTTAATTCAATAAAATACACTCATGTCCATAAATTAAGGATAATTCAGAATCACACAGAAATTGATCTCTAAAATAAAAATTTCACCTGTGGAATGATCACACACATCTTGAAGAAGAATATGCAAATTACAGGAAACCACCAGATGGCGTGGATGGTATGTCACAATGACGAGAGTGTAAGAGAGGGGTATATAAGGAATGGTGGCAAAGAAGTAAAATTGTTCACAAGCGCTGTGAAAGCCTTTCAGTGCAAAAACCGCATAGTTATGGCACAAAGGAGGCATTTGGATGATGTTTTACATGGCAGAATTATCGGACGACTGGAATGTGGACGTACCCAGCTGGAAGTATCCGAGGAACTTGGAATCGCCCAGAGTGTCATCTCCAGGCTTTGGCAACGATTCCAAGATGATGGTAATGTGAGTAGAAGTTAAAGCACAGGTCGCCCCCGAGTTACAACGCCGAATGAGGACCGCTATTTGGCAGTTACTGCCAAAGAAACAGACGGAGTACAGCATCAGACCTGTCTCGTCAGCTCTCTTCAGCGTACCGGTACGACAGTTTCAAGGCAGACCGTGTACAGACGCTTAGGGCACATTGGTCTATATGCTCGTAGGCCTGTCAGATGTGTTCCACTTACCGCAACTCACTGTCGCCTGCGATTAACCTGGAGTAGAGAGCATGCATTGTGGACACCGCAACAGTGGTCTTGTGTGATGTTTTCCGACGAGTCCAGGTTTAGTTTGGAGTCTTATTCTCGCCGGACATTCATCTGGAGAGCGCCAGGTACCGTTACCACCAAGAGAACAACATTGAAAGACACCGTTACGGTGATGCAGGATGGCTCGTTTGAGGAGGATTTATTCTTGGTTCCAGAACTGACCTGCATGTTCAGAGTGTAACGATGACAGGCCACATCTATCGGGATGTCATTCTGGAACAACATGTACGTTTGTTTCGGGGCGCCATGGGTGCTGAATTTGTGTTTATGGATGACAACGCCCGTCCTCACCGTGCAAACATTGTAGACGAATGCCTTCAATCGGAGGATATCACACGTATGCATTGGCCAGCATACTCACCGAACTTGAATCCAATAGAGCATGTGTGGGATATGCTTGGCCGACGAATTTGCAGCCCGTCAACCCCCTCCCACTGTCTACCGGAACTTCGATGCATTGCTTGATGAGTGGTGTAATATTCCCAAGATCAGATTGATCATTTGATACTCAGCATGCCTAGGCGTTGTCAGGCCTGTATTGCATCGTCCGGGAGACATACTCCGTATTAACCATCCTACTAACCATGTTATACTGTTTTTTGTAAATAGGTTCTTTTTTGAAATTTGGTCAAGGGAGTAAAACTTGCAATTTTTATTAATTATGTCAAACATATAGCATCTTTTTTGCTCTTTACTTTTTGTCGAATAAATAGACTTTACAAATAAGTCAAATTTGTTTTGCTTCTTTCTCTTTCTTTGCCTGAACTTCATTATCCTTAATTTATGGACATGAGTGTACATAAGCCATGTTTTTTTACATATATTGTTGCAATAAGAGATACTGCACTTTCCATTTGAGTTGTCAATGGGAAAGTTAAATTAATCAGCCCTTTGAAATGTTTGACTTTTTATTAAAACATCTACTGTTCTTGAAATTAAATTATATAATAAGCATCTGCCATTATCTTCTACGCTGAAATCGGTCAGTTGAATTTCCAACCTATCTTAAATCTGAATAAACAAAAAGCTTCAATAATCGATTCTTCCAATAATATGGACATTTTTGAAATTATTAATCAAGTTAAGGCTGTTCTTCGAAGAAAAAAAACTCTGCTTTTAGTCTTGGTACACAAATTGAAATAAACTAATAGCACCATGGTCTCCGAACAATTCTAGATGGTTCTTCATAAGCTGTTTTACACACTTCAATAAGCGAAAAAGCTGTGCCTTTTGTGAAATTTTTAGAAAAAATTCTTAAACATGGATCTGAGCTGCAGGATTTTTCGAAGAGTGACACATTTTGTGAAAATTTCCGATTTTTAAGAATTTTTTTCTAAAAGTTTTGAAACTGATACAGGTTTATCGTTTATTTCAGTATGTAGTACAGCTTCTAAAAAAACAGTTTCAAAATTTTGAAGTGCCTGACATAATTAGTTTACTTTTACTTATGTACCAAAATCACATGATTTTTTCGAACTACACCGTTAAAACTGGTCGTTTGTAGTTTTCCTTGTGTTATATTGCTTTATTTATAAACAAACATAAAATTAAAATATTTTCATGCTTTTTATTTAGATTTAAGGATTCCTCATTACTTTCGAATCAATGTCCTAGTGTCTCTGTGTAAATCGGAAACGTTATACCAAAGCCCAGACAGCACTTAAGCTTAAATCAAGATTGACATTTGGCTTGGCAATGCAAGGTTGGCTTAAGCTGGATTTTCATTTGCAAAGTGCGGTGATGGCGCCATCTGTGAAAGAGAATGAACATTAATTGTCTAGCGTCCTCAAATTTGCTGAAAGTTCGTAAAAGATGTGTTTTAACGGGGATGGGTTTTTTATTACCAATGCCATATTACCGGCAGGGCAAACGGGGCAACTGCTCAGGGCCTACAGATTTTAGAGCCCAAAAATCTTACATCTTACACTTTTGTAATTTTAAAATAAAATTATAAAGGATAAAAAAAATTCGGAAGTTAAATAATTTTTTTAATTATAAAGTATGAACAATGAAAATAATTCAAATTTACATTTGTATAAATTAATTTAAACTTATTTTTAATTCTTCGAAATGCTCTATATCAATATAGCATACCAATATGTACGAAAATAACCACATTTGTAAAGAGAATTTTTAGCGTTAAAAATAGCAAAATTTTTCAATTGCTTGTCATTTTAAGAAATATTTTCAAAAATGACTAAAGTGTTTGTATTCCATACATGTTAGCAACTGTGATATAAAATTTCGAAGTAACGTTTAACTATCTGTTTCTTTGATTTTAGATTACTTAACACAAAATTTGTGTTAAGTAAGTAAACCCATTCTATATTTCCAAATATGGAAATTCTTCAAAATAAAATACAATTATACTACGAAATTGATTTCAAAATCAGTTGTTTGTCTCGATTTTGGCCAAGAGTATTGCTCATGAGTGTTGCGGTACTGAAAGTTTTAAAACGTGTGCTGCTCTTAATTTTATATTATGTTTATTTCCCTATTAGTAAGTCACTAAATCACACATAACATTATTTTAATTTTGATGCATCCCATGGAAAAATAAAAGAAACAAATAACACATCGACCACTTATAATCTGTCGAGAAAACAGTGTGGTAAGTCACTTCAAACTTTAGTCATATTTGCACAAGGCTCCGGTGACGGAATAGATAGCGTGCTCGACTGCGAAGCCAAAGGGTCCAGGTTCTATTCCAGCCAGGAACACTCAATGAAACAGATTAAATTGAAATTTCAGCGTAGAGGGGGAAAATGCGCGGAAAAATAAATTATGTGGGGCGCGTTAGCCAGCGGGCGCCCCGTGTATTTAGATTTTTTTTTTTGGAAATTTTTAAGATTGAAATTAAGCTTGAAATGTCAAGCTTAATTCAAGCTTGAAATGTCAAGCTTAATGCAAGCTGGGCAAGTGTAAACTAGAGCACTTGATTCAAGCTTGCATGAAGCTTACACGCTTGGAATTTTCAAGCTTAATTCAAGCTTATTGACTTGATAAATCAAGCTTGCTGCAAGTTTGATGCAAGTTTGCTGTGCAGTCTGGGAGTGAGCTTTCTGCTAGTTTGTGAAGCTGTCAGTGTTCTATAATTATTGTTGAAAAAAATGCACTTTATTTCAGGCAACCCCTTGAAGGATACCTCCCAAGTCCGCGTTGAACTTAATGAATTCCATATCACTAGAATACTGCAAAAGGCTAGTCTAGATGCAAATCTGATCTCCGCACCCATGGTAACTGTTAGTTACCTACCACAGTGTTTTTGGTTCCACTACTTTACGAGCACGTTATAGTTACTGCATGTACTGGGTGAGTTTTCGGTGGTGCTGGATATTCATCGGGTAACCCTACAGTCCAGACCAATGCCGTATACTGAAAAACTAATATGGCACTGTAAAATCATATTTTGTTTCAAAAACTGAATATTTATAGGCGTGCCACCTCCCGAGACTCGGTTTAATTATGATATTTTATGGTATTTATGATATTTAATTATGATTTAAGTACATGGAATAGTAAAATGATACTTTAGTTTCGAAGACTGAATTTTTTTTTTTCTGTAGGGCGCTAAATTCGTGTTTGCACAAATTTAGCGCCCTGACAAATTAAGGCGCCTGACACATCCGCGACGGCCCTGTTTGTGTATCGGTTGCGAAACACAGTTTTTTAATATATATTTTTAGTTGCTGATTCCGAATATACTTATAGTTTTTCTCTGGGACCCACAGATTTCGAGATATTTGCTATTTATTAATGAAGCTATATTCATTATTTTTTAACGAAACCTTCTTTAATAGATAATTTTATTTTTTATTAAACATTTTAATGTAAAATATTACATGTCCTCAACATTTTTTCAATCATAACGTTGTTTATTGAGTAACATTCACTGAGCAACATTTGTATATATACATTTATTGTCCCCAGTTACACTTTTACGATTTAACACATGAACAATACTTATGGAAAACAACACTTTTGATTTATTTTATAAATGTCATGTGGTGCTTCACTAATGAGTCCCCGACAGTAGTCGGCCAGCATATTCGGATTCTATCTACCTTGGTATCTTTTCTCCATCTTCGCTATCTCTTGGTGAAACCTCTCCCCATTTTCATCACTGACGGCGCCTAAATATGGAAAGAAGAAGCCGAGGTGAGTGTCAAGGAAGTGGATTTTAAGGGACATGTTACAGCCTTGAACATTGTATGCTGACAGTATAGTGTCAACCATGGTCTCGTAATGTGGGCTTCCAAGAAAATTTGTGACTACATCTTTGAATGCAGACCAGTCAGTTAATTCTGTTCTGTTTAGACATTGAGCGAATTTTACATCTTTCAAGATATCTCGAATTTGAGGACCAGCAATAACATTTTCCTTAATTTTACAATCACTTATTCGAGGGAATTTCAGCACAATGTATATGAATCCTTTGCCTTCTCTGTCCATACTTCTAATAAAATTCATGATAAGTCCAAGTTTTATGTGAAGAGGAGGGAAAAGTACATCCTTAGGGTCAACTAGCTTTTTGGATTTAATATTTTTTTAACCGAGGATGAAATGTTCAAGAGGTGGCCAAACCTTTTACTGTAATGTTCATCCTTGTTACGGCTGTCCCATTCAAACAGAAAGCATGGATACTTTGTATAACCCCGTTGTAATCCTAACATATGTCCAACTACTTTAAAATCACCGCAAATTTTCCTCTTGTATTTTCCATACAGAATTTTAGCCAAAGGACAGTCCATGCTTTCATAAGACTCCTTCATGGGTACTGCATGTGTGATGGGAATAGATGGGTGAATGTTATCAATATGTAGTAGTACAACATTTAAACATAAGACTGATTCATCAACAAACGGTCTCCACTCTTCCGATTTAAGTTCGTGGGCAAAGGCTTGCATCAATCCATCAATATTGCTGCAGTAACTAAGTGATTCAGTCATTTCAAAATATAGCATGAGGTGTTATTACGATCACGAAAATAGGTAACATGAGTACCTGAAGCCAACAAATTCCAGCCTTGTAAACGAG
Organism: Cheiracanthium punctorium; assembly: GCA_038373885.1. Lineage (NCBI taxonomy): Eukaryota > Metazoa > Arthropoda > Arachnida > Araneae > Cheiracanthiidae > Cheiracanthium > Cheiracanthium punctorium. The sequence continues at coordinate 8,624 of JAWZYV010001087.1, read as the reverse complement.
AATCTTGTAATTCAGATTTTTGTTTAGACAGGCCTGTCTCTAGCAAGATCATTCAACTCAAGTTCTCTGATCAGGATTCCCTAGGTTAGGATTCCCCAACAATTTGCTCGCATACCTTTATTCAGCCGAGATTATACCTATAGCTTTACGGATGTTTTTGAGGGCTTATTTAGCCACTTTATATGGATTTGTGTACACGCTTGAAAAAGAACCAAAATTGTTTAAATCATTTGACGGACTGTCAGATTTTGTGAAAATCAGGTAAATGTTTGATATCTCATCTCTCCGAAAATGCTTAATAGAGTACAATAAAATTGTAAGACGATCAACAACGACTAAAACAATAAATTTCGGATTTATTTTTCAAAAATACGAATAAAATTTAAAATTGATTGTATCGCATTTATTCCCCTTTTTGCGGGGGAATCAATTTAAGCCCTGTTTCGTCAGTAAATTATTTGGCTATTCAAACTAAATTATTTGGCTGTCTCGACTAAATAAAACTTTAATCTTGAAAATTAAATGTTTGCTCTATCGACTTTTTTACGCAGCATTCTTCTACTGTCTAATCTCTAATCTTTTCACAATACATAAGAATTATAACTTTGCTTTCTATAATTTTAACAATTTGCGAATTCTGTTCTTTGTACACCTAAAATGCTCACGAATATTAAGGCTTTCTGGAAGTCTGGATTACATACAAATCCATCAGCGACGGGTCATTTTGCTAGTGAAATAAAAAAAAAATTCTTTGTGATCACATAAAAAAGTAATGTATTTAGAAAAATCTCAATACAACGGGCTTTACGTTTACAAATACTTCTGATTGAGCATTGAAATAATTTTATCCATAACCTGAAATAATAAAATGGTCCTAATTAAAACAAATTCAATAGATCTAGAAATTCGAAGAGTCCTTCTGGAGTACCAATTTAGCGTTTTAAAAATCATTGTGCAAATATTTGATTTGTAATAAAAAATGTCCTGATGTTTCGTGCAACTAAATATTGTTAATGCTGTATTGTAAAATTCATAAAAGCAATCTGACGCCGCAATGAAAAGTAAAACACCAGAAGGTTTTAAATATAACTTTTTTATTGAAAATGTAAAATTTCATGTTACATTGATCTCTGAGTTAAGATAACACAAGTAATCAAATATGGTGCCGTCCTTTCCAGAGCGGCGTGAGTTGCGCATTAGAGTGTCCCTTATTTCTCAACTTCTGAATTTTTAAATGCTGACCCTCCAGTCTGGTTCCATTTGCTTCAAGATCGACCCAAAAAACATTTTGGGTCGCTAAACCGATTTTAACACGTGCCGAGTTCGAGGGAGAATGTGAAAAGTGAAATCCATTATCAGGCAGAGCTTCAGTTTTGGCAGCGGAGATTTTCTGTCTGTTGCTTTGCAGTTTTTTTTGGTTTTGTTTTTTTCAATCACGTGTAAGAAATGAGCAAAGAGTTATGTTTAAATTCTAATATGTAATGTGCCATAGCCATCACTTTTGTCCAGCCGCGGCGCCTGCCTTAGAAGATAACAGTAAAATTCTGCAATTTTCTCTGGATGCACGCGACTGTTACAGCTGAATCTGTTCGTTGGTACTTTTTAATGTTAAAAGTTAGCTTTCTGAAATCTTTCTTGAGACGTAGCGCAAAAGAATGTGTGTTTCTTAAAGAGATATCCAACATCAAATTACTAGGAAGAAATTGCCATCGAGGAAACAAATTTTATCTATTTTATTTTATAACTTACGAAAAGTAAAATTAAATGTCAGTGAAAGTGCCAATTTAACAGTACGTGCATGTATAATCTTTTGGGAAAAAGCGAGAATTTCCACAATACCAATACAACATTGCGTAAAAAAACTGATCGTCTTAGAGGATTCTTCAAAAGAATTCAAAAAAGCAACAGGGTATTTTTAAGAGAAGTGAAATGGAATTCGAAGACTCTTTGGACAATCTTTTTGGCATTGCTCATGCCGACACATTTCAGCTGGTAAAAATTGAAGAAGACAAATTATTTTTATTGAGACAGAGAGAGCCAGGACGAGGACGTGTAGGTTATTTTGGAGGGATAGATAAAAAACTTTCCGAAAAAGACGAAAAGGAACGACAAAGACAGGGAAAAAAGGAGAAGAGACGAGAAAAGGACAAATTTCCAGCCTCTACTGTGAGTTATGTGTCCTCATCTGATGAATCAATTAACGAATTATTCGCTTCTGATGAAATGGATGATAATGACGTTTCTTGCCATTTTCCAGAGAGTACACTAAGTCAGGATGTTGCAAAAAGAGGTTCAAAAAACTTTATTATGCCAAAGTTAGTGGTTTCATAGATGTCAGCTGAGTGTGAGAGATACTGTTTACATTCTTTATGCAGTAATCGAAGCACTTTTCCTTAATACTGCAGAGTTTGGTATAAATCATCAATTCATAGAATCCGGAAAATTAACAGAAAGAAATCTGCTGAATCCATAAAAGTAGCATTTCAAAATGATATTCCGCAAATCCTTACAGTTCAATGGGATGGTAAGCTATTACCAGCATTAAATGCAAGATATACGAAAGAAGAGAGACTACCAATTATTGTTTCATTTGGCCACAAAGAACAGCTTATTGGTGTTCCAAAATTACAAAATTCTTCAGGGGAAGAGTAAGCAAAATGCTGTTTAGACTGCTTTAACACACTGGGATCTGGAAAATAATGTGTAGATTTTGTGTAGTGACACAACAGCTTCAAACACTGGCTGCTTAAATAGTGCATGTATTCGTTTAGAACAGAAACTCAACAGAAAAATGCTGTTTTTCCCATGCCGTCATCACATATACGAATTAGTTTTACGAAACGCGTTTGAAAGTAGAATATGTGAGACATCAAAAAGTCCTGATATACCTTTTTTTGAAAGATTTCAGAAAATAATGGAAATGCATTAATATTGATAGTATTCAAAATGGGAAAGATCATGTGGAACAGCATTTAAGATAGAAATTACTGAAATGTTAGTCATTTTGGAAAAGGAATTGAACAAACAAATACTGAGAGGCAACTTTAAAGACCTCTTTGAACTGTGCATAATGTTTTGGGAGTAAATGCTGAAAAGAAGTTTAAAATTCATCCTACGGGTGCAATGCACCAAGCTCGGTGGATGGCCAGAGGAATTAATTCCTTAAAAATGTGTTTGTTCAGATCCCAACTTGCACTGTCAGTCGAAGAAGAGAGTGCTTTAAGAGACACTTCATTATTCATTGCAACTGTGTATATGATACCATGGCTTAAGTGCAGTGCAGCTGTAAAAGCACCCAAACAAGATCCATGTTTTTTTAAATCCTTAAAATCTTATAAAAGGATTCATGAAACAATTTCTAGAGCAGCCTTAAAGAAATTGACACAGCACTTGTGCTATTTATCAGAAGAAATGTCAGCTTCATTCCTTTTCGATGAGGATGTTGATGTACAAATAAAATTGAAAATAGTTTCGAACCGAGACGTGAATGTCTACACATGGAAAAAAGATATATTCCTTCAGTACAAGAAACAGCAGGCGAATTATTTGATAAGTTTTAGTATTGCTCCTATTTTTATTATTTAGGAATGCTAAATTTGAATTAACGCTTTCTAACTCTGTTACTTCTGTATTTTAGATAAGACATTAGGCGATTTTTGTGGTCGATTAAAGCTCAGAACACTTTTTTTCTATAGTCCTTCGTCTGGACACTTCTTTTTGTTTTCTGCAAGATATGCCCTCTTCCACCTGCCATAAAAAAATATAATCGGTCATATTGGAAGGTCAAACAGAAGATTAGTGTACCTGAAAGAGTGTTATGGACGTCGCTGAGAGAGGTGTTAATTAATGTAGGACTTTAATTGTTTTATTAACTGCTGATTGATGAGCAAAAAACGCAGTTTGTTCTTTGCGTGCAAAATCATGGCGTAACTTTATATCCAGACTACAAAATATCTCACGTTTCAAAAGAGAAAATATCCGCACTAGTTTTTTAAGTTTCGCGTTGCACCAAGCATTATGATACTTTATTAAATGTATATATGAGTTTGGAGTGTTTATTAAATATAATGTGTTTAATTTAAATAATGCACTTTAAATTTTTTCTCAAAATCGATCAGAGCGGTCATTCCCATGTGGTGGACTGACTCGTTTCAAGATTATTAACTAGATGTTGTAATCTCTTTGAAGTTCCGCAGCAGTGGCTTTGAAATAGTCTAATATATTAACTTTATTGTAAAATTGATCAGAGCTGATATACACACACTCACACGCACACTACAGATATCTGGTTATGCCATTCTCAAGTATAGAAAAATCTTTTTGTTTTCGTCGTGTAGAGACCGGCTAAAAGGGGAAATCACAAAAACGTTGAACTGAGGGTCTAGCAACCTGGGGGGGGATAACATTTAAGAAAGACCTGTTTTGAAGATCAATAAATTATTTGGCTATCCAGCTTAAATATTTTTTGCCTAATTTTTTTTATGTTCATTTTTTTAAACTTTGTGCAAATTAAACAAACTTTAATTGAGGCAGGATATTAAAATACTTACAGTAAATCAAACATAATTTAGTTACTAGCGAGAAGTGACGTTTTGACTACATAATACTTTAATATTGAAAATAAAGTGTTTATAATTATAACTTTTATTGCTTTCTATAATTTTAACAATATGCGAATTCTGTTCTTTGTAAACCTAAAGTGCTCACGAATATTCAGGCTTTCTGGAAGTCTGGACTACATACAAATCCATCAGCGACGGGTCTTTTAGCAAGTGAAATAAAAAAATGTTCTTTGTGATCACATAAAAAAAGTAATGTATTTAGAAAAATCTCAATACAACGGGCTTTACGTTTACAAATATATCAGATTGAGCAATAAAATAATTTTATCCGTAACCTGAAATAATAAAAGTCCTAATTAGTAGAAATTCAATAGATTTTAAAAATCTAGAAATTCGAAGAATCCTTCTTGATTACCAATTTAGCGTTTTGAAAATCATTGTGCAAATATTTGATTTATAAGAAAAAATGTCATGCAACTAAATATTCTTAATGCTGCATAGTAAAATTCATAAAAGCAATCTGACGCAGATACAAATAGTAAAAGACCAGAAAATATTTAAATATAACTTTTTTTTTAAAATTTAAAATTTCATGTTACATTAATGTCCATTTAGAATACACATGTAATCAAGATACGGTTCCGTCCTTTTCAGAGCGGCTTGAGATGCTCATGTAACTAATAACGTTCTGTTTGCGATACCTTCAACGTTCGTCATGAACCACCAGCTGAGAGTATTCTTTATAGACAGACAAGAACACGAGCGTAAAAGACGTGTTGGGGAGAGCTCAGGTAGTATCTGCTATTGAAACTACAGTGAGACATATTAACGTAGGATTACTTATCGTTTCGTTTATTTAAAGGGATTGTTTAGAAAAAGGTGGATATAACTAATACTCTCACCTTAATGTTCACGAAATATTAGTTAATACAGTATATTGCGCTTTACTTCACATTGCCGTAACACATTTTCTGTTTTAAAATTCATAATCTAATGTTGCTTTTTCACAGCGGGAACAGTTAAGATTATATTTCTAAAAATAAGAAAAAATCATGCGGAATGCCCTATTCAGATATTTAAATCCTTCCATAGTTCAGCAGAAGAAAATAGGTCTTTTTTTTATTATTCGTGGAAAATATCAAACTGTGTAACCTTGAGCAAGTACTTAGAATCACACACACTGACAACACTTTGATGTGACTTAAATTTCGTATGAAAGTGTTTTCCAAATGACAAGAATAGTTATATTGAGGAAGCAGTTCATTCTATCATTGAATTCGATCGGAAGTCTACTGGAAATACTAGTCGTGTTAGTTTCATTTTCTCTACCTCCCTGTCCCCCACTGCGCGAGAAAAAACAAAGAGCAAGTAGTGATGCATGTTTTTAAAAAATCATCTTATTTATACGCATTTTCACTCAAAACTACATCCATTTTCGCTTAAAATGTTCAGTCAAGCTTTACTGATAACATTATTTTAGAAAATTCGACTAAATGTTCATTGTTAAAGATTAAAAATCTGAATGTAAGCTGAAAAATGTGAGGGGGGGGTGGCGCCACCGTAAGTGAGCCTTTGTTGGGAGAGAGGGGCGTTAAAAGGTTGAGAACCACTGTATTAAGCTAAAAACTGTTTCAATCGAAATTCTTTTTACAGGTATACTCCATAAATCAAACTGTCTAATATCTGTACTGATAGCAATCCAAAATGCAGAAAGTGCCACGTTATTATAGAAGAATATTCAAGAATTGATAATAACAGTGATCTTCATCAGGGGCCACAGACAGCAAGTTATAAACGTAAGCAACAACTATAGCATTATACATATGTATGTTTGTATATATATATATATAAACTCGGCTGTTCGAGCCTTCGAGCCTCGTCAGGGGGAAACCCCCTGAACACCCCTAATTTTTTAGTTTCATTATCGCCATATTAAAACGATATTAATTGACCATCTCGTTTTATCTTTCATCTTTCGTGTATTTCGCCTGGTAACCCTACACAGACAGCACATAAACTTAAATCAAGTTGACATTTCTTTGAATTTGACGTATTAATACAAGCTTCACAGTTCAATTCATTTTAAGCTTGCAGCAAGCCTGACGAAGTCATTTGAACTGTCAAGCTTGAATACAACTTGATGACTGCTTGATTTGGAAAGCCGCATCCACATAACAAATAATTTGTCACCAGGCATAAATGTACTTGACCATAGAATTTTTAAAAAAATATACTATATTTCCAAATATTAAATTCTTCAAAATAAAATACAATTATACTACGAAATTAATTTCAAAATCAGTCGTTTGTCTCGATTTTGGCCAGTATTGCCCAACATGAGTGTCGCGATACTGAATGTTTTAAAACGTGTGCTGCTTTTAAGTTTATATTATACTTATTTCCCTATTAGTAGAGTCTCTAATTTACACATAAAAGAAACAGATCAACACATCGGCCACTGATCGATCTCGCCAGAAAACGGCGTGATAATCATAACAGTCACTTCAAACTTTAGTCATATCTGTGCAAGTCAGGTTGGCCGAGTGGTTAGGACGATGGCTTCCCAACCCTTAGGTATCGAGTTCTATTCCAGCCGCGGACGGTTGATGGAAACAGGTAAAAATAATTTGAAATTTCAGCGTTGAGGGGAAAATTCGTGGAAAGATAAAATATCTGGGGCGAGTTCGCCGACGGGTGCCCCGGTATTTAGATTTTTTTTTTTTTTTTTTTTAGGAAAATTTTTTAAGCTTGAAATTAAGCTTGCTATGTCAAGCTTGATTCAAGCTTGCTATGTCAAGCTTAATGCAAGCTGGGCAAGTGTAAACTAGAACAGTTGATTCAAACTTGCATTAAGCTTACACGCTTGAATTTTCAAGCTTAATTCAAGTTTATTCACTTGATAAATCAAGCTTGCTGCAAGTTTGATGCAAGTTTGCTGTGCTGTCTGGGTATTTTGAAATTTTTATGATTGTAGCCTATTTATAGGAAAATGCATGTGATGCATATTCTATAGCTTACGAAATATTGTAACAATAGATTAAAGCTGCTATGAATTAATAATATTTAAATATTTGTAAAATTATGCAGCATACTTTTATGTCGCATTTTTGGGACACATTTTTCGGACAATTTTCAATAAAGGGGGATGAGAGATAAAATGACATAGTCATTAATATATATATATATATATTTTCAGAATCTATCCAGGTAAGCTGTATGAATTTGCTGCCTGTTTACGACGAAAACAAGCTTAGAAATAACAGAAAAGTATATCAGGATATCTTTAGCAAAAATTGTACCACTAAGAAACAGCAATAGATTTATAGTCTCATAAGTCGAATAGTCGAAGTCTCAAAACAATTTCATTTTTTTAACACAATATTATTTCGATATCTCGAAACCTGCACACGCGAGTCGATTTTTGTTTCCTTATAGTTTTATTTTATACAGAAAAAAAAAGACAAAACAAGAAAAGAACAATAAAACACAGCGGAAAATAATCGGCCGGGGTAAATTATCAAACGTTGACCGGTCCGCGCTGATAAAATGTTTGGAGACCACTGTTTAAGCCTAGAAGAAAACATAGTCACAGAATGGTTTGACCCGCATATATTGTCTTGAGCAATAATTTATTGTTCCAACAAGGACAACGCAAATTTCGATTACTTTTACTTAAAATATTGTACTGAAAAAAATATGAACCAAACAGGACGAAAATCAAAAGATTAAGGTAAATATCAGGTTGTAACGAAAGTTTTCCGCCATATCTGCCTGAAAAACTAACTTCTAACTCCTTAGATACCTGTTTTTGAACTTTCGGTACCAAACCTGTACCGTGTCACATGATACAACAATAGTACTTAAAGCTGTACTCATAATTCGTTGATATTCTGTAGCTGACTTTTTGAAACAGAACTGGAATTAAATGATGGTTCTAATCCTCTAGACTGATAGTTCCATTTGAGACACCTTGTTCTTAATGATAACAATATTTTTTACAGATTTCACAACACAATGTCATAAAGCAAGTCTCTTTCTTTCAAATGCCAAAAATCGTTCGAC
>JAWZYV010001086.1:0-18762 GCA_038373885.1 Cheiracanthium punctorium | reverse complement strand
TGTGTGATGCATGTTTTTAAAAAAATCATGCCTCTTATTTATTCTCATTTTTCTCAAAAGTATATCCATTTTCGCTTAAAATGTTCATTCAAACTTTACTGATAACATTATTTTGTAGAAAATTCGCTAAATGTTCATTGTTAAAGATTAAAAAGCTGAATCTATGCTGAAAGTTGTGCGGGGGGGGGGGGCGCCACCGTGAGTTAGCCTTAGTTGGTGTTAGGAAAAGTAACTGCAAACCTTACCTTAAAGGTTCCATGACATGTGGCTGTGTTTTCTTTATTATACCTGAATGCTGTATAACTTAACTTTAATTATTTGCCTTAAAATCTAAAGGCACAGATAGCTCTTACTTTTTATTAATTAAAGTTCTTACTTAACACTATTCTAATATCAACGCTTCAAACAAGCACCTAATTGCTGCAAAACGTTTTGCATAATGTGTTTCCGTTTTTGGCCGCTAGAGGCGCTGTACTCCCGGCGACTTGCCGCGGAGGTTTTTTCTCCTTTTTCTTTTCACGTCACAGGTCCGCAGTCCTTGGTGACGTCGTTGCCTGGCCAACAGTATAAAAGTTCGTCGTTCGCCGCGATAGTTGAGAGACTAGGGAACCAGTCTAGCAACCCATCTGATGAAGACCACCGCTAGTCGGTGGGGAGAAGCCGGGTAGACATCAGTGTTCCACCCCCTCCCCAGATTTATACCCCATCACCTTACCACACTACGACAACACGGGCATCGCCCACCACTGCGTCAAGTTACGCACCCTCTCCACACCTTCCCACGAGGTTTACAGCGCTAACGCTACCTCACCTACACTGGAGGTAAAACGTCTTTACGTTCAGGTACTCCATAGCACCGTATTCGTTCGAGGTCGAGGAGGATAGTTGAGAGAGGAGGCGAAAAGGGTGATGCGACAGATGCGTGTAGAAGGACGCTCGAAGCCAGCCATGTGAGATGCTCTGAGCTGAGTCAAACGATTAACCTGGAGCCTTCCCGCCGAAGCTTCTAATAAAGCCTTTTTGATTATGCCACTACAAGCTTATCTCAAGATGATGCTGTTCGATTTGTTGTCCAGAATGTCCGATGCCACATAGATGCTGTACCACATCAAATGCCTGTTTTTTGTTTCCATTTGTTCATCCCCATCTGTATACAAGCCTTCATGCTTCATCACTAAAATAAAAGAACTATCAAGGTAAACACTTTTGTCATCTTTTACCTGGCAAGCCCTCAATTCATTTTTCTTACTAGCTTTCACTGCTCAAAGTTTTGAAGTATAAAACTCTGCTAAACACAGACAGTTGGGAGGGGGGAGGAGCAACGTTAAAAGGTTGAGAACCGCTGTGCTAGATGCTTTTCTGCTACATGAGCACGCCGTGTCCAATGAAATATCAGAGGAAAAATTTGAAATGGATTTTGTCTCATTTTTTTTTTTTTCATTGTGGAAAATATATTCATTTTCTAGAATTTTTTTGTCTATCCTAAGAATTAAAAAAATAAAAACTATACGATATTCCTCTTTTTCAATAGAAAGTTTTACATAATTAATTCTTTAAAACAAATAATACGGGACTCTTAAAAGGTGGTGACGCTTCAATTCTTTATCTATTAGAGATGAGCGGGCGATGTAAATTGGAAAAACAATAATATAGGACAAAAGTCCTCTCGTTAATTTTCAAAATTTAAACTTTTGAAAATTGTATACAGCCCCCGTAAAAAATTCTCAGGTAGTAAAATGGGCCTCGTGCTTTCATTAAGTGATGTTCGAAATTTCAGCCTTTCATCATAAAAAGTTTCAGAATTATCTTTAAGAAAGGATTATCAGGGGCTGTACGTGGGTATAAATTTGAATATGAATGTTTAATGATGGAGTGCAAAAAATAATTTTCTTTCGTGATTTCTGCACTACCCCTGAAACGTAATCATTCGACGTAATTTTTTGCCTTCGAGAGCCATTGAAAAGTGGTTTGAATTAGCTAATATTTATCTTCATATCCCTAAAACTTTTTTATCGTAAAAATCTGAGATTTTGTACATCATATCATGAGTGAATAGGGCACATTTAGCTAATTGGAAATGTTTTTGTGTGTGTGTGCTGTATACAAATTTCAAAATTGTAAATTTTGAAAATTGACGAAAGAAGCTTTTTTCTAACGTAACTGTTTGAAAAGTGTAACTATTTGAAAACTTACAAAATTTATTTTTATGCAGACTTTCGGTGCATTCTCAACCCATAAGCCATTAATGAAAATAAAAATGTGTTGATGCTTTCTTAATGTTTTAGAAAGCGTAGAACTAACACTAGGATCAGTCTTTAGCAGAGTTTTACTCAGCAAATGGAAAGTGAAAGAACATGAAATCATTTTTAATTGATTTTTCTTTTGTTATATATCCTGTTGTAAGATGATGAAATGTAAAATCCTGTCGCAAATGTAAATATTAAAGCGTTTTATCAGACTATTCATTAAAATCATTATATTCTTACGGAAGTGATTTTTTTCTTGGTTAAATTTACTAGTTGCAAAAACACGACAACTAACCCATCGAAGCATATCTGCTATAAGTATTATAAATTCACATTTTTAAAAATAAATATAGCCTGAATAGGGTCAATTTTCTGTAAGAAAGCATTCGCTTTTCTTTCAAAAACAATCATAAAAAATATGATGAATTGCTCTCTAAACAAGGGAGCACTTTCTCACTATCTATCAATAGAAAGTGATCCTTCAATGGATATCCTATAGAAAGAAGATAGTCTGTCATCCGCATTTCTGCAGGAGACGTTAAAATAGAAAACAGTAAAACTAAGCCTGTATATTATTGAGGAGCATGCCAAGTTTCGTTCCGAAATCTTTCACTCAGACTGCGAAAAGCGATTGAGAAATAAAAATAAAAAGGTACAGCGCAATTGTGAGTTTCACTTTTGAAAAGAAGCATTGAAGTGTAGGTATATGGGTCTCATGAAGTTTTATTTTTCACTCATAAATCACTCAGTATTATGTTACAGCTTAAACGTAATGAAGGAATAAAACAATCTGGGATTAGCCTGTATTTATGTTACATTTTTGCACCCAGAGACGGCCCGAGGGGTGTGCGGTGCCCCAGGCGAAGAGCAAGAGCGGGGCCTCTTCTCTTTCATGTCTTATGAGATAGCAATAAAATGGCCCAGGAGCGGGACCTCAATAAGCGCGGGGCCTTAGGCGATCGCCTACATTCGCACCCCCCTTGGGCCGGCCCTGTTGCACCACAGATGCGTAACCGGTTAAAATTATAACAGACAAGACTGAGTAAATGAGGTGTTTAAGAGCCATTTTGTTTTGAGAGATCATAGCACAGTATTATGCGAATTACGTCTGTTAATGGCACATTTAAGAGCCAGTAAGACTGTGTGTACGGTGTACGCATCTGGAAGTTTTATTTCTAAATGAAGCAAATTTTTACCAGAAAGGGGCTAGTACAAAGATTACGCACAAAAACTACGACTGTAAACGAAATCAATACTTATTTCATTTTTTATCTATTACACAGGGTAAATTATTATCATTTGCTGATTACTTTTACAGATTATTTTAAATGTGTAAAATAAATGAATGTTCTACATTAAATATTACTTGTTGGTAGCAAGAAGAGATATTTGGTTGCATTTACCTTTACAAACCGTAAACCGTTGACGAAAATTTCAAATTTGGATTTACCAGCTAGAGGACTATAAACATAGTGTAAATTTTTCCCATTATATATATATATTTTAAACTGATAATATGTTTAATTAAAATGTGTAGGTAATATTTACAGTCCAGAAAATGCACAACATTATTTTTTTCTCTCATAATGCAAACAAGATATCCAAAATATTTTAGCTAGTTGGGAAAACAATACAACTAGGTACATTGATATAACTATATAGTGTCGCATTCTGCAACAAAATAAAGCTGAAATGTAAATTATTACCCAAAATCAAAAGTTTCAATTAAAGAGTAAAATAGTAACTGTGACAGCTTTTTTGTTAGTACGAGTGTTATTTCATAATTGGGGGGAAATTTCACAACAGAAATACATTTAACTCCCGATTCACCACGACACTGGTTCAATCGTAAGGTTACTTGGTCATATGGAAGGAAAATGTAAATGCGAGTTTCAGAATCATATTATTTTGGAAAATTTTGTTCCATCTTGACTACCCCACTACAATATTTTACTATTTTCCCAGTTAATAAAATGTCGGTTGAAAGAAAATCCCGCTTAATTTAATGAACTGTCAATGCACCATACCGTAGTAAAGTGTCAGTGTGGTCCTGGATTATGGAATACCTCGCTAATTAGGACAAGGTTTTTAGGCTAATCTGCTGTTCCATTGAGCAGCCTCGGCTGTACTTATTTGTATAAAATTATAAGAATATATTATATATCAAATTATGTTGAATATATTCAGTAAAATATTTGATTGGAAATATTTAATATGGAGCTCGCAAATACTTAAATAAAAGTTTTCTTACATTAGTGTTTAGTTGCAAGCGACTATTTATCTGGGGTTTGAAAATGGAAATCTTAGACTAATATTTCTTCTCCATGGAATTTTAAATATAGTGCTATGTTTAAAATAAAATGAGTGCAGGAATTTTTAAATCTACACATTTTAGCAACTTTAGAGTTAAAACATACTAAGACAATTTATCACATTTTCATGTTTATTTCATAATCTGTCAGCGAACATTTCGCCTTCCTTTTCATGTTTTAAATTATGTAGTTTAGCCTTTTGAGAAAGTATTTTACTACATTTACTATGGTAATTTAAATTCAAAACTTTCGCTAATAGTTGTTGCTATTGCTATACTTCGAAAGTGTTTTTAAGCTTCAGTTCTGCAAGCATTCAAAACTGAAATTAAATGACCTCGGTTTCGGAAAGTCTGAAGTCACCAAGCAGTTGAAAAGAAAGATTTATGTCACATAGCTTAGTCAATTTGTTAGTATCTCTTTATTTTTATTTTTTTAAAGTCTTCCTATAAAGATATGCTAAACGTTTTTTAAATTATTTATTTAGTACAGAAATCTTAAATGACTCACACATGAAGTATTTTGCAAATTTACGGAGATTTAGTAAAAATCCCGCTAGTAACTTCATAGAATTAAGTAGTTAAAATAATTGCATACTTTAGAAATTTATTTTATGTGATATTTAGACGAGTGAAATATTTCAAATGTATCAGCTTTCTGAAGTCGATTTAATTTAATTATAGATTTAATATTTTTTAAGGTAGTTAAAATAGTTTAATTTTTATTTAAATAAGAAAACAGGTATTATAAGAACGTGTATTCCAGAGACAAATATTAAAATATCAAATAAATATAAAGTGACTCTTCTGGTAAGAGTTGATCAGAAAACGATAGCATTTTAATATACTTTTCTGCATTAACCTCTCCTCCTCCTATTTACTCTGTATTTTATATACAGGGTGATTCGCTACCAGACTGACAAACTTGCAGGGTGTGTATAGGGGATACAGACACGGTTCAGAATCAGATAGCAATGCGAGGTCGGAAACGTCGTCTTCATGTACCTGTTACTAATCACTTTGGGAGGAGTGTTCAAGTGATAGTAAACTTTCCGACCATGTTTTTTTCAAAAACTAACCCCTCTTCCACCGATTGCACTTGATAAAAATTGTTATTTCAGAATTGTTTCTTTCATTACATTTATGAAATTGTCTGAGGAAGGCCCATTGTTTATGAACTTGGTTAAACCTTTGAGGCGCAACCCTTTCCCAATGATTAGAAAAGGGCAGCCGTTGCCACCGCTTGACTTAACTACCAGCAAGATGGCAGACGATCGAAACGTTCATCGAATGCCACAGATCTAGAGACGCTTTTTTGACGCAGCACAGCCAGCTGTCGAGCGATGGCAATGGCTGCCCTTTTCTCAGCATTGGGCAATCGATCCATCTGTTCTCGCATTCTTCCATTTTTTTAACAGATGTCAGTGCTGTTAAAAATAATCATGACAATTGTTTACGGAAAATGACGTGCTAAAAGTAAAGGATTCTCGTGTAGCTATGGCTGCATTCGTAAACGACAAACTCGTTGCACGAGTTTTCGTAAGTAAACTCGAATGCGTGTGTTTAGTGCTGTCAGTGGTTATCAGTTTCCTTTGACTTTACGAACAACTTCAGTTTATTTAGTTTCGTCGCCTAGGAGACGCGTTTGTTTACAATTCGCGAATGCGTTAATTTTGCTGAGGAGAGTTTTTAGTACATACTCAATATAAAATCAACAGGATTTTTAAAAGAAAGAGTGGACATAATTGAATTGCGTAAATTAAAATTTAGAAATTTCAACTTAAATTTTTTCAAAAGTATTTAGCAAGAGAAGTTCAAATTTTGCTAATAACGGATTAAATCAACTTCAATCTCAACACTAAAACATGCATTTTTGAATTTACTAAAATTTTTTTCTAACGTACGCATGAATTTCCTCCTCGAAAAAATAATATTT
The DNA here is from genome assembly GCA_038373885.1 of Cheiracanthium punctorium. Lineage (NCBI taxonomy): Eukaryota > Metazoa > Arthropoda > Arachnida > Araneae > Cheiracanthiidae > Cheiracanthium > Cheiracanthium punctorium. Next base: position 12,272 of record JAWZYV010001086.1, on the reverse strand, counting down.
GCAGCTTCAGCAAACGTAAAATACTTTTCACAACAACATACTTTTCCATAACAACGGACGACATTTGAAAACAACAACAACGTGCAGCAAGTGTATCTTCTAAACAACTGCCAAAACCTTAGCAGAGATCAGTTTATTTTGTTTGAAACTAATCGCACTCAGTTTTGTATACGAACGCTCTAGTTTAAAAACTGTATGCACTCAGTTTCATTTACGAACGCCTTAGATGGAAACTCATTGCACGAGTGTAACTCATTTGGCGTGTACGAATGCAGCCTATGTCACCCGCAACTGTTTTTATAGAAATAAAATCTATTCTTCGTGACTGGCAACAGTCAAGACGTCAGAGTTAAATGGTTAAGACTGCGCGTTAAATGGTTAAGAAATTAGACGCACACTTCAGCACTTCTTCCAAAGTGATTATTAACCCATTTGTGCCTGAATATTTTTGCGACTTTCTTCGATTTTTACTGATAACAGAAATAATAGATAAATTTCTGATGTCAACTTCTTGAACAAGGGATGATTTCTTTTAAAATCATTATGCATAAAAATCGAAATATCAACATCCTACATGGTCATGTTAAAATATTTTGTAGAGTTGAGGCTCAATACTCATGAATAAAGGCTAGGAAAAATGAATAACGTTTTCGACTAATAGCGAAAATGCCGTCCCAAAAAAGGGACACTAGGCATAAATGGGTTAAGAGGTACATGAAGACGACGTTTCCGACCCCGCATTGCTATATGATTCTGAGCCGTATCTATACCCCCTATACACCCTGAAAGTTTGACAGTCTGATAGCGAATCACCTTGTATATTTTTCTTTGATTTGTTCATTTAATTTTCGTTTTTTTTTTATTTATAGTTTTATTTCGTTATTTATTTTGCTCCTTATGTGACATTAATTTTTCTTCTGTTCTTGTTTTATTTTCTTCAGAATGGCAATTTCCTTTTCTTCTTCTATGTTTTTTTTTTATGTGCACTTTGTATTTGCTTGCTGTAATTGCAGTAATCTTTATGAATATCTTGCTGAAGAGAGACAGTCAATCTCTTTCAAAAACGTACGCATGTGTATTTCGGAAAAAAAAAACACAATTTTAAGTGAAACTTCTGATAACACTATTTCCTCTTACAGTAAGTTTCATTGAACAATATTTCATGCAAAGATTAACTACCAATAGTGAATATACAAAATTTCCATGTATCACTTCGTTAAAAGAGGCATAGTTAGTAGAGAAGTATCATGCATTAGCTATGGCCTTTCTATATTGTGCGTAGAGGTATTCATATTTTTTGAAATATAAGGTTAGCTGGCCGATAATGTTTCCAGCTATCAAAGCGAACTACATTTGCTTTCTTAAATACTGTTAGCGCTATCTACCAGTTAACACGTGAACTAGTCGTGCCAAGTCAATAAGAAACAATGGCATCATTTAAGCGGTATATGTATTACGTGTCTCAGTAGAATTCTTCAAAAAACTGTGTTTTATCATATCTCTTACAAGGTAAGAACTAGGTTTTCCTATCTATTTACAAAAACAGTCTTAATGTACAGAATTATGGCTTGGTTTGCTGAATAGAATATATTTTTTGATGCGAATTACACTGTTGTTGTGTTGGAACATGTATTCGAAATTGTGTGCTTTTCACGAGTAACCGCTTATAAATCACGTCAAAGAAAGGACAAACACAAGGGCGGGGGGGGGGAGCAAAAGCCATGGAGGAGGACTTATCTGGATATCTAGCGCGTATTAACGTTACATCTGAAGAAAAACGCCCAAAACTCCAGACCGCTAGACCGACGGCCTTGCGAGAGGACAGAACCCTGTTCCTCTACCTGAGCTATCTCCCAATGTCAGTAGCTTTAACCACTGTGCTACAAACTGGTGTGAATTACACTTGTTCAGTTTGTTATGTTTCTCGGCATGCTCTAGTAATATGACGTAATGTCGGCTGCCTTATTGCCGGGTAAAATGATCCATCGACTGAAGAACCATCGACCGATCCATCGACCAGTACACTGTCCTAGTCTTCATGGCAGGCCTTGGGACGTTTTCACAATTCGTGACTTCCCATTACACTATTTAATTTATATCTGCGTTTATTGCAGGCCATGCCTTTTGAATTATAACTTTAAAATTGCCCACTTTATTGTTTGTGATATAGTTTTATTTTAAAATTTTCATGAAATAAATTATGCGTACTATATTATTGTAAAGCATTATTTTCATTATGTATAGTTATAATTACTTTTGTTTCTTTTATTTTGCCGATAAAAAAAAAAAACCTAATTTACAATTATTTTCAAATGAAGGATCATTTTGCCCTTAGGTGAGGGTAGAATGATACTTTGGACCCTTTTTCAAAAATCTGTTTTTTTTTTTCGTCACTCAGTTTGTCTTTAATATTATTAAAATACGTTTGTGATGCAAAATATTATTTAAAATATTGTGGAAAGTGTCCAAAATTTTGTTTAACATTTATGTTATTTTATGCAAGTATTCCTCTTAAGCGGATCATTTCGGGCCATTTTCTCCTACAATTGTTTTTGTATGAATATCAGTGTAAAACTAAATAAACCTTAAGTATCTCATTTAAACCAAACTTAAGAGGATAAGCTACAATTCGCCACAATAAAACTTTTCGCCATACAAAATAAAGCAATGAATGAGGCTTATTAAAAATTTCTTGAAACCATATACAATTTATGAATAAAAATTTCTTCTAAAAACACCCCTAACACTAATAAAAACTACACATCTTTTAAACATTGCATGACTTTAAAAATAGTTTTTTTCCGCATTTTTATTTAACGTTCTTAAAAGAAATGAAGTTTTTATTTCGATACTTAAAAGTTTATCATAACTTTTTTAGGTATTTAATTTTACTTTTTTAGGTATTTAATTTTAGTTTCTTTCAAAAATATAAAATATCGAATTACCGCATAGGTTTTTTAAAAAAAAGACTTATGTCAGAGATAACGATTACACATGTGTACCCATATTTAAATAAGCTAAAAAATGAATTAAAAAGTCATGCATATGTTTAGTATTAAAACAGCAGACTTAGTCTGTGATAAAATAAAAGTTTTATTTCACTTGATTTATGAATTTCTTGAAAGATCTCTTTGAAATATTTCATTTACATATGTATTCACTTTATTATCAATAAATGATATCTTATCTTAAAAGATTTCCAAAAATATAGATTTTCTTTAGCTCCAGGAGCCACATCACCAATAACAGTGAAAATTTTACGGTATAAAAATTGATATTCCAATCAATGCGTGATATTAAATTCTTCTACTTCTTCTATTAAAATGTAGATATCTCCTCCGATACTGTCTGAATTTTATTGAACTTCCGAAGTTTTGTAACGTGTTATTTTCAAATAAATTTTCATCTGACGAAACAGAGGGAATCCAAGTGGAAAATATCTTCATCTCAGGCGGAGAAGATATAGAGAGCCATAGTGTACACAGTATTGGAGGCAGACAAAGCAGAAAATGTTTCGCTTCAAGCATGGTCGATTTCATCATTGAGCGGAAGATAAGAAATACCTTAATAACCTCCCATTATTTCGAGAAGCAATGTGTATCGACCAGGTCTCTGATGAAACCCCTAATAGTTTTAATCTGTATTAAAGGAGTGTAAAGGATATTAAACGCCTGAGTTCGTATGCGAAATAATTTCAGCGGAAGGATGCCAACGGTTTATTAAAAGTTTTGCAGTAAAAATGATTTGAAAAAAAGAATATGTTGCTAAGAAAATTAACAAAACAGAAATTCTATGTACCCGGATTCGTTTATTTATTCATTTATTTTAGTCGTCAGATATAAGTTAAGCATAAGTTAAGCTTGCCGACGATTTTGGGATTTGAAAAACTAGTAAAAAACTAGAAAAACAGCTTATTTTACCATAGAATTAACTGAGGATCCGAGAAGACGGTCATGCACTTCCCTGAAAATTTTCTCGAATTTCACCAATCTTAATAACTTTTGTCGATATATTGTCAAACACGGCGCCTTATTCGTGTTTTTTAAATTACTGTAACCTGAGTAATATTTTCCATATTTTGCGAGAAATTGACCAGGTGCAATATTATGCAATGCGACTTCCAATAATTATGATTTGAGTTCTAATCAACCGATTCACTTGTATAAAAATGCAAATTTGAATCATTTACACAATTGAAACATTAATTTTATGCTAAATTTAACACAAGAACAGACAGCTTTCAAAAATCGCAGCATTCATTATTTCACAAAGAGCTGTGCGACTACGGCATGTAATTCTTTTTCGAAAGACACACTTATCAATTGAAAATGTTTATTAATTGAAAATTATCATAAATGTAAACGGCATATATTGTGTACAAAGAAGTACTCAGAGAAAGAGTCCTTCTGCACTCAATGTGCTCATCCTGACAAAGAGGTTTATGTACTGGCATTTTAGATAAATTTTAATGATACTATATTTGATAACTGAATCATTATTGAAATACTTAAATGGTCAAGCAAAAATTTCAGTGTACCATACTTCTTTATTAAAGGGAAGATTAAAACTGCGGGTGAAACTAAGAACAAAATGTATGGAGCAAGAGAAACTTGTGAAATTGTGAGGAGTGGTTTCCAATATTTTGTAACATGGATTTCTCCCTGGAAAATGTCCTCTTTCCTGAAGATTAATACACATGAAACTGAAATCAAATGATTTATTGAAAACAATCAACATTATGCTAAAAATCAGATATAATTATAGTCAACTAGCTGCTACCCGCTACTTCGTTTGCATCGGCTTTAGAATTAGGTTCAGAGAGAAATGAAGTATGTGTGAATAACAAATATCTTTGAGCTATAGATAAACAAGTAATATTTATTAAAAAAATTAAGTCGATTCCTACTTAGGTTAACAAAGAAAAGTTTTATTTTAGTTAATTTTTATTAAATTTAATTAATAACATTTAATTATTGAATTAACATTTTAAAAAATTATTTGAATTTGAGTGGATGAATAAAAAGTATTTTATTGAAAAATTGAATACATAAATTGAATAACTAAAAAGTATTTACTGAAAATTTGAATAAGATATATAAATATATATATAGTGAGAGTGTGAACTAATAGTTGGAATTGAAAAAAAAAGACATGACCAGTTACATGTTACAATAGTTCTAAATACAAAATTTCAACATTCTACGGTTCAAATCTTTAGAATTATGCGAAATGAGAAATACTTTTTGGCGCCAAGTTTTGTCATATTGCAACCAAAACTCGCCAAGGTCGAAGACAAATGGCGTGATTTCGGGCATGGACCAAATAATGACTCACTACAGATGTAATTTATTGAAGATGTCCATAGACATTAATGTATTGAAATTCTTTTGGTTGGTCCTGTAAATAAACTCAAACATTGACAAAACACTTCTGAAATAACTATGCTTCAGCCGGATAGATTTTTGATGTTGCCTAGTGTTATTGAATAGAAAACATTTTCTGAGTGAAATATTTATTTTTCAATTTTTCTAGGCTGAAGTTGCGCCGTATCTGAATTTTATAACGATACAAATATATTACAGATTAACATAAAAACTCGAAACTCCTGTAGTATAAGAGAATAATTGTATTTGTCCGTGTATGTTCAATCCTGCACAGGCTAAAAATGCATTTCTCATACAAAATGTAATGCTCACTACATTTAATTAATGATATTTTGTTTATTCTAAATAAAATTAATATATGTCATCATATGTTGTATTAAAAAATATATTCAGTAACAGTTATCATAAAAGTTCCAAAAGAATCTGTAGGAAAACAAATCATCTCTTCGGATTGACATATTCCTTTTAGGCTATGTAAGATGTTTTGCATGGGAAAATTACGTCGTTCAGCTCTGGAAATCTAAGATGCATAATACTCATCTAAGAGGTGAACTGAAATCTGCAGCGGATGAAAATCTTTGACATATCTTATGATGAAAAGGGAATACGTTGTCTATGTGCATGCATTTATTTACATAGGTATTAGTATTAGAAACAGAGATATACTATGTATATATGTATGAGGTGTACGTAGAAACGCACAAAATTGTGCAAAAAAATAAATATCTAAAATTTTCATAGGAAAGCAAGAGGAAATTGAAACGTAATTTTCAAAGTATATGAGGAAACGATTTATATTGATACAATCTTTACAAAATCAAGGAATTTTCATATCGTTTGTTAATGCTACCGGGTGGAATCTAGAGTTTAAAAAATAGAACATGAAAAATGGGCCTTTATGCAATGTGTTTCATTATAATTTATTATATCTTTCTTTTCCGTACAATCGGATGCAACATTGTTAAACGGTGATCGCTCGCGCTTTTGTTCGCGGCATTTTCACTTGTTCGTAATATCCCAAACTTTCTGCATATTTTTTTATCATACTTTTTTTCTAAATTAATTTAAATGTATTTTTGAAAAGAATCAGTCAATTATTGAATTAACTATAGCTTTTTCAAGTTATTCAAATTGTCAAAGACTAATAGGGGTAGAATTCATATGAAGCCAATCTCTACAATATTTCAAATTAACAATAGACAATTTTGCATATTTTCAAAAATAAACTAGAGCACATTTATTAACAATAAAAGTACGTTATTACAAATGTTATGATTGCTAAGAAATTTAAAGTAGTCTTTTAGTCTGATCAAAAATTCGCAGGAGACAGTGCTCATGTGTCTCAAGCTTATTTCTTCTTTTTTTTACATATTATGCAGAAACTGAATCCAATTGGTTTTTTCAAGTTTTTGTTCTCAATTTGTTAAATTGTCGGATTAATAGGTGATTTCTTTCATCTTAAATAAGAATTTTTTTTTCAAAACCACTCAATTCATTTTTAGAATCAATTGATGAAGTGTATAGTAAGTAACGGGGTTGGTTTTCTCTTTTGCAGAAGCAGATTTGGCTAAAATGTGCTTTAGCCCACCGCTTGGCAAAACTTTTTTTGGAAGGGCAATACTGCGCCAAATATTGCTAATTGGATATTATTAGAACTGTGGAAAGATCCGAAAATCTTGCATTTTCGCGCATGCGTAATTGTTATTTGTTATTCTAGCTACTGTGTGACGTAAACAGATAAATGTATCGCATTCGTTTGCTCAATATGACGTCACCAAGCTGTTAATTTGCGTTTGTGCGCATGCGTTATTGTTATTTTTCATCACTTCGTAATCTAGCTATTCTATTTTGCTGCAACTAGTGCAGTTTACGGTAACTACACCCTGTCAAAAAATATTCAAGTAAATGTGAAACTTCTTACGTTTGTTTCACACACTGAAAATTATGTATTATAAAATATAAATTAGGTTATATGTTATATATAATTATAACTTTTCATGTTTCTGTTGAATGGTGCGTTCTCGAATATTTTTCCCCCCTTTTTTTTGAGGGTCTACATGATAGTCTGATGTTTTTAGTTTAGCAAAGGGCCACCGGGTGCATATTTTCGTGCAGCCCCCTACAGCGATGGCCGGACCCACTGATGTTTTTTTTTGGGTCTCGCAAAAGGCGAGCGTTAGCATATTTTCGTGCAGTCCCCTACAGCGATGACCGGACCCACTGATGTATTTTTGGGTCTCGCAAAGGGCCAGCGATAGCATATTTTCGAGAGGGCCCCCTACAGCGATGGCCGGACCCACTGATGGTTTTTTGGGGGGGGGTCTCGCTAAGGACCAGCGTTAGCATATTTTCGAGGGGGTTCCCTAAAGCGACGGCCGGACCTACTGATGTTTTTTTTGGGTCTTGCAAAGGGCCAGCGTTAGCATATTTTCGAGGGTCCCCCTAAAGCGATGGCCGGACACACTGATGTTTTTTTGGGTCTCGCGAAGGCCAGCATTAGCATATTTTCGAGGGGGCTCCATAAAACGATGGCTGGACCCACTGATGTTTTTGACAGCGTTAGCATATTTACGTGGGGCCCCTACAGTGATTTCCGGACCCACAGATGTTTTTTGGGGTCTCGCAAAGGGCCAGCGTTAACATATTTTCTAGGGGGTCCCCCTAAAGCGATGGCCGGACCCACTGATGATTTTTTGGGTCTCGCAAAGGGCCAGCGTTAGCATAGTTTCGAGGGGGCCCCCCAAAACAATGGCCGGACCCACTGATGTTTTTTTTTGGTTCCCGCAAAGGGCCAGCGTTAGCATATTTTTCAGGGGCCCCCTACAGCGATGGCTGGACACACTGATGTGTTTTTTGGGTCTCGCTAAAGGCCAGCGTTAGCATATTTTCGAGGGCGGCCCCTAAAGAGATGGCCAGACCTACTGATGTTTTTTTTGGGTCTTGCAAAGGGCCAGCGTTAGCATATTTTCGAGGGTCCCCCTAAAGCGATGGCCGGACACACTGATGTTTTTTTGGGTCTCGCGAAGGCCAGCGTTAGCATATTTTCGAGGGGGCTCCATAAAACGACGGCTGGACCCACTGATGTTTTTGACAGCGTTAGCATATTTACGTGGGACCCCCTACAGTGATTTCCGGACCCACAGATGTTTTTTTGGGTCTCGCAAAGGGCCAGCGTTAGCATATTTTCGAAGGGGGTCCCTAAAGAGATGGCCGGACTCACTCATGCTTTTTGGGCCTCGCAAAGGGTCAGCGTTAGCATATTTTCGAGGGGCCCCCCTAAAGCAACGGCCGGACCCACTGATGTTTTTTTTTGGTTTCTTAAAGGGCCAGTGTTTGCATATTTTCGGCGGGGGGGGCCCTACAGCGATGGCCGGACCAAAGGATGTTTTTTTTTGGGTCTCGTAAAAGGCCAGCGTTAGTATATTTTCGAAGGGGGTCCCTAAAGAGATTGATGCACTCACTCATGCTGTTTGGGCCTCGCAAAGGGCCAGCGTTAGCATATTTTACAGGGGCACTTCCTCTTGTGTTTTTAATAGTTTGTAATTTTTACTTTAAATACTTCCATTTTTAGAAATATTTGGTTTTCCTAAATCGACATTTGTTCACGTTTCTGTATGTACGGTGCATCTTGTGAAAATGACCGTAAAAATTAAGCGCGCTTCCTCTATGGCTGAATCTCGCAGCCTTTTGCGTCACACGGACATTGGCGAACGAGAAAAACCAAAATAACGGAACCCAGAGATTATGACCCGAACACAGCAGAAGAGGTTGCAATACCAGGAATCCTAGAGACGTTCTACAGAAAAGCGCCAAATCGCCAGTTTGTTTACAATCGCCAAGCGGTGGGCAAAATCACATTTTCACCGCAGATTTTGCCATAATATCTGAAAAAAATTATTTTTTTTTTCACATAGAATCAGTTTAACCCTTCATCTACTGACGGTACTTAGAGGTACCTTTAAATTAAATTGTAAAAAAAAAAAAAAAAAACGAAAAAATCTATTCATTGCAACCATTCCTATGAAAAATCACTCCCAAATACTTCATTTTATCAGCTTACATCACGATTGCATGTTCTATTCGAGTAGATTCTTTTAAACAAACAGCTTTTGGTTCACCTTCTAATCATGTCGAGCCCCTCCTCCCCAAAAAAGAGTATCGGTGAATTTTCAGATGTCAGTTTTATGATGAAAGAATTACATTTTCCAAAACTGTGTCCATCAAAGTATTACTTGACACCTTCAGATTTGTTAGTCCTATAATCTTTTGAAAAATACTTGTTAACTGTTTATAAAACCAGTCATCCAACGTATAGATTATGCTTACTAACTTTCGTTTTATTTTTTATTGCATTAATCAGTATTTATCATTCATTGCCAAACTATAACAAGAGGAAACAAAAATAGATTCAAGGTGATATTCTTGGAAATACGTAATTCAGTAGATAAAGAGTTAATAATTGTTGTATGCATATGTATTAAAATATATGAATAAAATATTGGTGGAAACATGAATACGTTTACCTATATGTGGTACTTCGAGGAAAAAAAAATATAAGCAATACAATCACTCGTGGGATGCAGCTCTATGGAGGTCTCTGTGGACCTCATCGTTTTCCACGCGAAGTTTCAGATGTTCGTGCAGCACGTCTCCAAGCAAAAATTAAAGATTCATGGCTAAAGGTTGAATAAAGTATAATATGCGGCTAGCGAAAAGATTGCAGTTATTGGTATCATACCTGGGAAGACTGCCTTTGCTCTGATGTACAAAATACACAGCACGAATGAAGTCGCGTTAATGAAATCAGATGAATGATGGTTAATGATGTCAGCAGAGTGAATACGAGGCCTTTCATTGTTTATTGTCTGGCTATCTTTTTTTTTTTTTTAATTCGTCATGTACATACGCATACGCACAAGCACACACACAAAATATATCCAAAATATTGTACATTTGCCGGATTTTTACTTATTCTCGGGCGCTACTGTGGCTCTCTTTTAGATAATCTCGGGGTACCTGATTGAAAGAAAGCGAGAAAAATTGCAATAGAACATAAAAAGAAGAACTATCTATATTATTTTCTTTCAGTGAGTAGTTAAACGTATCTTCATTCAATGTCAATATTTTTTTCCCCATATGAAGCAATTAAACTAAAATAAACATGAATTAAAGCAGTATGGGAACTACATTTAATTGAACTTAAGAGATTAAGGACTTCCCTTTACTGAACTCAATAAAGAATACTTTATCTATTAAACAAAGTTCTTGCAATATCTCTAATCTAATTATATATCACTGAAAGTGCGTGGGATCTGTCGATACGGTCAGATATGTTCGTGTTTTCGGATTCGTTTGATAGGCCATGTCAATAGGTTGTCAATACCATTAAAACGAATAAGTTGATGGGAAACTCCGTTTATACGGAAAGTACTCACAAGAAATAAAATAATTATAACTAAGAAAGCCTGAAAAAAAGATTACATCTAATAGTCGTCATCAGAGTTTAATACACGAGCCTTTTGTTCATTTAGTAGTTTCCATAGCATTAAATTGAAATAAATATAAATTGAAGTAGTAATAAAAATCCAATCTCTTAATAAAGACATATAAAAGTTGTTTTTTCATTTAGACACATTCATATTTCTGTTACAATGTTAGTTTTAAATTATTGAATTATTATTAAAATATCTAGTGAAAGGTGACTTAATATAATCTTCTTCAGGGAAAAATTTGCAAAATAACATAAATTTATTAAAATTTTAGCACAAAGCTAGCATGTTTGACACTATATTTTACATTCTAAGCATATTTTAATAATGGTTTAATAGCACAGTGAGTAATGAAAAAGATCAATTTTTGAGAAAGTCCACAAAGTATAATTTTACTCTCACCAAAAATACAAAATGATCATTCATTTAAAAATAACTGTAAAATGTTTTTTAGCAGCAAAATAAAATATATTAAAGTAATTATGATTAGATATAATGAAATAAAATAAGTTTTAAGATCGTATCGTATGTATAATTTATTTTATGAAAATTTTAAAATAAGAAAGTATCACAAACAATAAAATAAATTTTTAGAAGCTATAATTCAAAAATTATAGCCTACAATAAATGCCAAAATAAATTAAGCAAAATATGTTCCCGTCAATCTCGAAAACTCGGAATATATGAGAACATATCGCAAAAATGTGCATGATCATCATTCTCAGGTACTCCAATATATACATCATTTACCCTCCTAGGCATTTGTAATACTAGATCTAACCTAAATAATATTGTATGAAATATAATCCATTCAATAAACCAAGCCATATTTTTGTGCATGAAAGACTGCTTATCTAAATAAGTATGAAAGTAAATGCTTACCTTAGAACAAATGTTATAAAATCCAATTTTTCAAAGAATTCTATTTAGACGCCCAATACCGTGATCACTTTAATACCGCCATTATTTATTCACTTGGCACAAATAGTGTATGTGTTACCCGGTAGATAACGCTACCTGTATGGAAGAAAACGCTAAAGTATGTGGATCGTTTTAACCGCTGGGATCATTTTAGCCCGCCTTAACCTATATAAATTATTTACACCTAAAAATATGTTTCTTTCGTTTAGTAAAAATCTTTTTCAAAGATCTATCGCTAAAATCAGCCATCTTAAAGAAAGACTATACTTAACTGAGTAGAAGATCTGAAAGTACTCTACTGAGAAATTCACTAAAGAATATCATGTTTCCTATCTAACGTGCCTCCATTATTCTCCATTATCTCTAATCATCTGATTATTTCTCACTGAAGCTGTGTGAGATCTGTCGATACGTTTCCTTACAATGTCCCAATCAATGGAAAAGCCCAGTTTTACGGTGAATGTTACAAGATAGGAAA
>JAWZYV010001085.1:0-18961 GCA_038373885.1 Cheiracanthium punctorium | reverse complement strand
GTTTTGGCATGAAAAAAAAAAAATCTGTACCCTTCTGTCTTACCTACCAACTGCCACTCAACTCCGTCTCCCCTGCTCCAACCGAATTCTCCTCCATCAGCTGTCACTCAACTCCACCCCCCTCTTAGCACATCGTGGATTACGTAACCTCTGCTCCGCCCGTTGTGCAATACCTGCTCCTCTGCTCCTCCGGAATGTGAGTGTCGTGGTACTCTCACTATTACACTACTGCCATGTTTGTATTTATTGTTCCATAAAACACATATTTGGAATGAAATTTATATTGAAATCGCCTACTAACAGTATTTTACAATATTCGCCAGGCGCCAGTCATATTCTAACTATAATTTTCTAGTTTCTAGCCAAATTCAAAAGATATCGCCAAGTTTGGTTCAGTTTTGAAGATATTTTTTTCAGCACACTTGGCGACCAATTATCGAAAATTGCAAATCTTATGCGACTTTCAAGATTTTAATCTCCCCCTCCTCTCTCACCTCTGCTTAATCTGGCAAACACATTTGAAAAGATCTTCCCCGTGACAGTTCATGTCTACAAAACCTGTCTACAAATTATGTCTACAAAGTCGCGTGGATAAAAATCTGGGCTTCAACAAAACAGCATACTTGTGCTAAAAAAATAAATAAATTTACGGCTAGTTTTTATAACTTCCTTCACATGGAAATTAAGAAAGTGCAAAACTGGCTATCAGTCAGCGCGGGTAATGCTTCATTCTTCAACCGCTAGGATCGCTGCATGTCATTCGATTTCCAAAGTTTACGTATTTGAAAGGTAGTTTGAAGAACACAAATCCCAGGAAGCAGCTACGGAGAGTGTTATCTATCTCCGTTGTTTTAGTACATACTTTCATTTTGTTACAGAATTCAAAAACAGAAGAGGCACTATGTGAAGGTCCGAATTGTGGGACTACAGCACAGATTTCGGAGTAAAGTGCTGGAGTTTAGGTTGGTGAGGTTAGGCTGGAGGTTAGGTCGGAGTTAGGTCACGTGAATACTTGTTAGAACCCCCTTAAAAAGTCCCCCGATCAAGGCATCCCCCTCGGTGTGTGTATGTGTGCCTTGTGTACGTGAGTGAACACGATAATTTCTAAACGGCTCAAATTTGGTATACATATATAGATATATTATAGACCACAATAGTTTGACATGTATTGATTTTAGTTTGTATAGTACGTATAGTTTTTTACAGAGCTGCAAAAATATATTCTTATGTATTACGGTCTGTAGAGTGAAATTCTTGAAAATACACAAGCGTCTAAATGATGCATTTGTCTGAGAGCAAATTGGGTATGCATATTATGGATCACGGTCACACGATCTGTGCGGATTTCGGTTTGTGTAGAACCGATAATTTGGTCGCAGGGTCGCAAAAAAAGAATTCTTATACATTATGATATACGGGCGCAAATCATTTAAAGTGCGCTAGTATTGAAATGGTACATTCGAATTAAGTTCATATTGCGTATGTAATATTGTAGATCAATCATAAAACCTGTATAGAATTTTTTGTGTGCCGGACTCATAGTGTTAGTAAAAGAATATAAAAGTAATTTTTGTACATTACAATCAAATGTTCGGGAAGTTAAGTAAAGCCACTTCATTTATTTTTCTTTTCTCTCATGTTTAATGAAAAACTTCTATGAATAAATTTCTGTTTACATAGTGGCAACTCTGTTGTCAGTATTTGCAGAAATTTTTTATTAGTATGCCAACAATAGTGTTATAGGTAGAAAATGTCGAGTGGTCACATTAATATAGCCAGGGACTGTACTCATTGATATCTGATGCATTTTTAAGCCTGCTACATCAAAGTTATGACAATGTCACTTACGATACCTACATTTCTTACGCTTACACTATTGGATCACTTTTTTGTAGATCTAACACTGAAGCTTTCTGTAGGTGAAAATGATGAAAAATCTCTTAACATAAAGAATGGTTGAATTTTCAGATTTTTTTAACTTTACAAATATTTCTGTCTGTTTTATTTTAAGAATTTGGTTAAATTTTCAAGCCGATCCATTCAACTGGTGGAAAGGAACGCTAAGGAAATATACAAACATACAAGTACATGTTTTTATTAATAAAAAAGACGATAAAACTTCAGTTGTGGTGCGGTAATTATCACCATTAAATGTATTTTCATTCGTTGTAATTGCCTTCATAACGCGCTTATGGATGCTGCTAAATGTATTTTTTTCAGACTTGTTTTGATTCATCTGAAGATTTTATACTTACACTAGCTGAAGTACCCGTTCTTCGCACGGGAATGAATGGACTTTTTGATATTACGATTTGTGGTGATTACTATTCATTGTAATAAACAGATATAGAAAAGTGGATATCGCGTTATATTGTGTCCAATAATCATGCATACCGAATTGCAAGGCAATCGTTTGTACGGTGCAGAAGGCCATGCGGCGTAGCGCAATCTAGTGGCGAGTTTTAGCAAAACGGATACGGCGAAAATATTTTTCGCATTCAGATATCGATGTATACGAATTTTCATGACTATCGGCTGGACAGTCCTGAAGTTCATGTGTTGACGCGACATCTAGTGGCAAGTTATAGGAAAATGGATAGCGCCAAACTCTTCCCCGTGTTCAAATATCTATGTATACCTATTTTCATAGCGATCATTTACACAGTCAAGAAGTGATACACTGCAGGGCCATCTAGTGGTTCAATAAAGTAATGATTTGCTACAGCGCCGTCAAGTGGCGAGTTATAGCAAAATGGATAACGCCAAAATATTCTCATTGTTCAAATAGCTATGTATACTGATTTTCATAGCGACCGTGTTCAACTATCTATGTATACCAATTTTCATAACGATCATTTGCACAGTCAAGAAGTAATACACTGCAGGGCCATCTAGTAGTTAATTAAAGTAATGATTTGCTACAGCGCCGTCAAGTGGCGAGTTATAGCAAAATGGATAACGCCAAAATATTCTCATTGTTCAAATAGCTATGTATACTGATTTTCATAGCGACCGTGTTCAACTCAGGGGCGGATCCAGAAATTACTCAAGGGGGGGGGGCGATTTTTTTGCTGAAACAGGGGGGTAGAATGCGCAAAATCATTTTATATTAATTAAATTAATCAATTACACCAATTAATGTAATTAATTATTTCATTGATAAAATCTATATATGAGCGATGATTAAAAAGAACAGGGAGTAGTACCCGCAATACACCACTTAGAAAAAGGCTACATAATTTTCATTATACTTTCATAATATATTTTTACAGATTATAAGAGATTTTTTGACTTTGTCCAGTAGGGGGCGATCGCCCCCACCGCCCTCCCCTTGGATCCGCGCCTGGTTCAACTATCTATGCATACCAATTTTCATAACGATCATTTGCACAGTCAAGAAGTGATACACTGCAGGGCCATCTAGTAGTTAATTAAAGTAATGATTTGCTACAGCGCCGTCAAGTGGCGAGTTATAGCAAAATGGATAACGCCAAAATATTCTCATTGTTCAAATAGCTATGTATACTGATTTTCATCGCGACCGTTCGAATGGTCAAGAATTTCGCCTGCTGCAGCGTCATCTAGTGGCGAGTTAAAATAATAATGCATTGCAGTGTCATCTAGTGGTGAGTAACATCAAAAGGAACGCAATTAGAATATATTCTTCGTGCTCAAATGTGTAAGTATAAAAAATTTTATACCGATCGGTCGAACGGTATAGAAGTTGATGCTTTGCAGCGCCATTTAGCGGCAAGTTACAGCAAAATGGATAGTGAAAAATATTCTCCGTGTTCTAATATTCGCGTGTACCAAATTTCATCGAAATCGGTTGGACGATATTCGCATAGCAAACGGCTAAACGGAATAGAATTCAACGTTGTGCTGCTGAACAAAATGGCAAGTTAAGGAAAACGGATAGCATAAAAACCTTCTCCATCATAAAAGACTTAGGTGAACCAAATTTCATCGTGCAACGGTGCTCAACGGTGCTGGAGTTTTTCAACCTCATAAACACATACCAACATTCATTTTTATCTATAACCAGTGTTATTATATATACCAGTCTCAAATAAAATCCAGTTTCAAATCTAAGCCTCGCCAAAGTGCCAACATACGCCAGTTTGCAAGAGTTTTTTCAGGGAATCATTCGAAGCATTGACTTAGCAGCAATCAATATGGGAAATGGTTCGACCGCTAAAGAGTAGCCAAAGAGAGTTATTTGAAAATTGGAATCCCTTAATACAGCCGATTTTTTTTTTAAATTATCAACTATAATGTGTTTTATTCATCGTTACTCCGATGTACTAAATGAGAAGATTTCAATTTTCTGAAATTTGGCGGAATTCCCCCAACTTAAATCAATGTACTCAATTGGCGAGAATTCTGAAGTTAGATCGCTTGAAATCCCTTAATAACTGCATTATTTCTTCACGGATCATTAAAATTTAACGCTGTATTCTAATAAAACCTTTGCACTTGTTTCTAAAAATCTATTTCCTTAAGCTCTCAATAAATTGCGCAAAGCCGAAAACTGTGCAAACCTCTAGAACTCACTTCCTCAAAATCAGCATTTGAGCCATTTTATTTTTTCGCGAAACTAAAAAAAAATTACATATTAGCCTCGGAAATCTTCAATTCTTATTGTTTTGCGTGTAAAGCATTACATTCCTGCTCTGATTTCCCATGCACACGATATTATAATTAAAAAAAAAAATAACCTGACGAATATAAACTAACAAAAAAAAATCATTATTATTCTTTTATTTTTACTTTGAGAATTTAAAACATTTTATTCGGCAAAATCGCCACACATGGCAACCACGATCCTTATTTCACACTTTTTTCACTACAGGGGTTACAATTACGGAAAGCTTTTTGCGTGAAGAGCATAAAAAATCTTAAATTCCGGGAACGGGTGGACTTTCAAAGTTTTAAAGTGGACTACGATTTATTCTATATTATTTTACATATCTGTGCTAAATTTTAGGCCGATAGGTTCATTTTTGTAGATTTGTATACGAACGACATTTTTTTCGGCAAAATCGCCACACATAGCAACCACGATCCTTATTTCACATTTTTTTCACTACAGGGGTTACAATTACGGAAAGATTTTTGCGTGAAGAGCATAAAAAATCTCTTAAATTCCGGGAACGGGTGGACTTTCAAAGTTTTAAAGTGGACTGTGATTTATTCTATATTATTTTACATATCTGTGCTAAATTTCAGGCCGATAGGTCCATTTTTGTGGATTTGTATACGAATCAAATCCACAAACAAACAAACAAACAGAATTTCATTTTTATTTATAAGATACTAGCTGAAGTACCCGTTCTTCGCACGGGAATGAATGGACTTATTGATATTAATATTTGTTGTGATTACTATTTATTGTAATAAAGAGATATAGCAAAATGGATATCGCGTTATATTGTGTTCAATAATCATGCATACTGAATTTCAAGGCAATCGTTTTTACGGTGCAGAAGGCGATGCGGCGTAGCACAATCTAGTGGCGAGTTTTAGCAAAACGGATACGGCAAAAATATTCTTCGCATTCAGATATCGATGTATACGAATTTTCATGACGATCGGCTGAATAGTCTTGAAGTTCATGTGTTGACGCGACATCTAGTGTCAAGTTATAGGAAAATGGATCGTGCCAAACTCTTCCCCGTGTTCAAATATCTATGTATACCTATTTTCATAGCGATCATTCGCACAGTCAAGAAGTGATACACTGCAGGGCCATCTAGTGGTTAATTAAAGTAATGATTTGCTACAGCGCCGTCATGTGGCGAGTTTTAGCAAAATGGATAACGCCAAAATATTCTCATTGTTCAAATAGCTATGTATACTGATTTTCATAGCCACCGTTTGAATGGTCAAAAATTTGGCCTGCTGCAGCGTCATCTAGTCGCGAGTTAAAATAATAATGCATTGCAGTGCCATCTAGTGGTGAGTAACATCAAAAGTAACGCAGTTAGAATATATTCTTCGTTCTCAAATGTGTAAGTATAAAAAATTTTATGCCGATATGTCGAACGGTATAGAAGTTGATGCGTTGCAGCGCTATTTAGCGGTAAGTTACAGCAAATGGATAGTGAAAAATATTCTCCGTGTTCTAATATTCGCGTGTACCAAGTTTCATCGAAATTGGTTGGACGATATTCGCATAGCAAACGGCTAAACGGAATAGAATTCGACGTTCTGCTGCGCCACCTAGTGAAAAGTTAGAGGAAAACGGATAGCATAAAAACCTTCTCCATGATAAAAGACTTAGGTGAACCAAATTTCATGGTGATCGATGAAACGGTGCTGGAGTTTTTCAAGCTCCTACACACATACCAACATTCATTTTTATCTGTAACCAGTCTTATTATACGTATATACCAGTCTCAAGTAAAATCCAGTTTCAAATCTAAGCCTCGCCAAAGTGCCAGCATACGCCATTTTGCAAGAGTTTTTTCAGGGAATCATTCGAAGCATTGACTTAGCAGCAATCAAAATGGGAAATGGTTCGACCGCCAGGCATTTATTTGAAAAGTGGAATCCCTTAATACAGCCTCATTTTTTAAATTATCAACTATAACATGTTTTATTCATCGTTACCTCGATGTACTAAATGCGAAGATTTCAATTTTCTGAAATTTGGCGGATTTCCCCCAAGTTAAATCAATGTACTCAATTGGCGAGAATTCTGAATCTACATCGCTTGAAATGCCCTAATAACTGCATTATTTCTGCACGGATAGTTAAAATTTAATGCTGTATTCTAAGAAAACCTATACACTTGTTTTCA
The DNA here is from genome assembly GCA_038373885.1 of Cheiracanthium punctorium. Lineage (NCBI taxonomy): Eukaryota > Metazoa > Arthropoda > Arachnida > Araneae > Cheiracanthiidae > Cheiracanthium > Cheiracanthium punctorium. The sequence continues at coordinate 12,159 of JAWZYV010001085.1, read as the reverse complement.
AAAATGCTATTCCCTTAAGCTCTCAGTAAATTGCGCCAAAAAGCCTAAAACTGTGCAAACCGATAGAACTCACTCTCTAAAAATCGGCCTATCAGCCATTTTTTTTTTTCGCCAAACTAAAAAAAATTACATATTAGTCTCGGATATCTTCGATCCTCATTGTTTTGCGTATAAAACATTTCATTCCTGCTCTCATTCCTTATGCGCACACGATATTATAATTAAAAAAATAACCTAAAAAAATAAACTAAAAAAATCATTATTATTCTTTTATTTTTACTTTAAGAATTTAAAACATTTTATTCGGCAAAATCGCCACACATGGCAACCAAGATGCTTATTTCACACACTTTTTTCACTACAGGGGTTAATATTACGTAAAGCTTTCTGCGTGGAGAACATAAAAAATCTCTTAAATTCCGGGAACCGAAATTAAGAGAACCATTCAGGAGGAAAACGTTTTTAAGTGGAGTTTCAAAGTTTTAAAGTTGACTATCATTTATTCTATATTATTTTACATATCTGTGTAAAATTTCATGCTGACAGGTCCATTTTTGTGGAATTGTAAACTACCCAAATCAACAAATTGACAAACAGAATTTCATTTTTATTTGTAAGATAACCTATGCTTGTTTTTAAAAATACCCTCTCATTAAATTGCTCCAAGCGCTAGAATCATAGAAAATCTGACACACTTTCAGATTTTTAAATACGCACTAAAGTGCTATATATAAAAAGAGTTATAATCCATGGGTCTTCCCTATTTTCGTTCCTTCTTTCATTAAGTTGGAAAGTGTATCATTATTCATGAGTGTGATTAAACAAAATTAAAATTGATATTTCTAACATCCTTTTTTCTGGATGTAATACATTAGATCCAGAAAAGCTGCTAAGAAAAATGCACAATTCCAACTGAATGAAAATTTCAAAAACTTATACGCAGGTCTATTCATAACCCAAATAGCAGACGATTAAATTACGATAAATAGCGCCAAGCGTTAGAATCCTCCTCAAAATCGCGAGAATGCTGAAGATAGATCGCTTGAAATCCCTGAATAACTGCATTATTTTCGCAGGGATCATTAAAATTTAACGCTGTATTCTAATAAAACCTTTGCACTTGTTTTCAAAAATCCGTTTCCTTAAGATCTCAGTAAATTCGCCAAGCCGGAAACTGTGCAAACCGCTAGAACTCACTTTCTCGGCATTTGAGCCATTTTATTTTTTCGCCAAACTAAAAATTTTTAACATATTAGCCTCGGAAATCTTCAATTCTTATTGTTTTGCGTATAAAACATTTCATTCCTGCTCCGATTTCCCATGCACACGATATTATAATTAAAAAAAATATAACCTTACGAATATAAACTAACAAAAAAAAATCATTATTATTCTTTTATTTTTACTTTGAGAATTTAAAACATCTTATTCGGCAAAATCGCCACACATGGCAACCACGATCCTTATTTCACAATTTTTTCACTACAGGGGTTACAATTACGGAAAGCTTTTTGCGCGCAGAACATAAAAAATCTCTTAAATTCCGGGAACGGGTGGACTTTCAAAGTTTTAAAGTGGACTATGATTTATTCTATATTATTTTACATATCTGTGCAAAATTTCAGGCTGATAGGTCCATTTTTGTGGATTTGTATACAACTCAAATCCACAAACAAGCAAACAAACAAACAAACAGAATTTCATGTTTATTTATAAGATGAATCTCTTTTGAATGAAGACTGGCAATTACATCAGGGACCGTTTATAAATCATGTTCAGTGATGTAAAATACCCGGGTATTTATTTTCAAGGGTAAATACCCAGGGTAAATGGCCGGGTATATACCCAAAATGGGTATTTACCTGGATATTTCATTTTGAATTAACACTATTGTTTAAAAAAAGCTTGTATTGGTGGGAAAGGACATTCACACACACACACACACACACACACACACACATATTAAGTATACAGTTAAAAAAAAAAGAAAGAAAAAGAAAAACGAGAAACTTAGAAAGCTTTACAATTTTTTAATTTCATAAAACTTCAAAAAATATAATTATGAAAAGATGCTATATGATACATGTTGAATAAAATACATGATTAAATATCCTAACTAATATTATAAATGCGAAAGTGAGTTTGTTTGTTTGTTTATGACGCTTTCACGCCTAAACCGCTGAATCGAGTGTATTTTGGTTTAGATATAGATGGGACCCTGGAGTTAGTTATAGGCTACTTAGAATTTTAGATTTTTAATTACTTTTTTAATTATTAATTAAAAACCGTTTTTACAATGTCATGCTTGGCGAGTTTCGCCCGTATCAAATGATTCATGTTTTGAGCTAACACGAATGCTATTACTTGAATGAAGAAACGCGTGCGAAAAACATTAAATACCACGGAAATTATGCTAGTTTTATGCCAAATCTATCTATTTATAATAATAAAAATGAATGTTCTCCAGACAAATCTACAGAAAGCAGAGCTTTGAAAATTTGAACATGACTGAGCCCATGACTTCGGTAAAGTGCACCTGAGGCTCAAAATTTTGAAATTTTAATAACTTTTCTAATTATTAATTTAAAACTGTTTTATCGCCGCACAAAATGATTTATGCTTTTGAAATAAAGCAGAAATTCTATTTGCAAAATCACATGCATTTCAAAACCATAAATTTGTATGAAAATTATGTTGATTTTACGCCAAATTAAAAAGAATAAGTAAAGAAAAGGGTACTTACGTATTATCCTGGCGGTACGCCAAGACGAGCGATTTTTTGCCTAGATAAATGCCGGGCACATGAAATTATTAATTGTTTTGAAGACAATTAACAACACTTTGGCAACTCATTTGACGGAAAAACAGTTTGGCGAGAATGACCGCCAGGATAATACGTAAGTACAAAGAAAAGTCCAGATGTGTTTCTTAAAGTTCATAAATTTCTAAATCCTTACAAAAATATAAATGTGTACGTTTGCGTGTTTGGATGTTTTTGGCTGAATCAAACAAAAATGGTTGAACGGATTTGGAGAAAATTGTAATGAAGATAGCTTATGCCCTGGATTAACATACAGGCAACCTTTCAAGCATATAGCATAAATAATTCTTTTACAAAAACACTCAAAATAATTCTAATGCATTACGCTATATGGTAATTTTGTAGTTACTAAACCAATTCTAAAACTTTTTTCACTGATTGAAAGTTACATTATTCCTGAGTATTTTTGTTTGTTTGTTTTTGGATTAACCCTTTGAGGCGCAACCCTTTCCCAATGCTGAAAAAAGGGCAGCCGTTGCCATCGCTCGACTTAACTACCAGCAAGATGGCGGACGATCGAAACGTTCATCGCGTGCCACAGATCTAGAGGCCCTTTTTTGACGCAGCTGGCAGTGCCGCACAGCCAGCTGTCGTCAAAAGAGCGTCTATAGATGTGTGGCACGCGATGAACGTTTCGATAGTCCGCCATCTTGCTGGTAATTAAGTCGAGCGATGGCAACAGCTGCCCTTTATTAGGCATCGGGCAATCTATCCAGCCGTTCTCGCATTCTTCCATTTTTCAGCAGATGTCAGTGCATTTAAAAATAATCGTGACCATTTTTTTTCGGGAAATGACGTGCTAAAAAGTAAAGGATTCTCGTGGAGCTATGTCATCCGTACCAATTTTTATAGAAATGAAATCTATTCTTCGTGACTGGCAACAGTCAAAACGTCAGAGTTCGGTGTTCTCAGAGCGGGAACACTGAGCGTTAAAGGGTTAAGACCGATTGACTGCACTAGGGTCCTAGGTCAATAATGAGAATTACTCTGTAGGGAACTTTCTAAGGGATCCTAGCCCGTATTTACGCGAGGTTTTTTAGAAAACCACGGAAAACTGCGAGCGGCTGGGTCGACTGGCGCGACCGGGGTTTGAACCTGCACACTCCCGCCTTGCAGTTTTGAGAGCATTACTTCTTAGACACTGGTGGCACCCTAAGCGTTATAGGCTACCTCTAATGCATATATCACAGACAGTTATTTTACAGGGATGCTCTATGTGTATCTCTGTATTACATTACGCTCTATGCGTATCTCTGTAAGTACTGAACCGATTCCTAAACTTCTTTTACTGATAGTAAGCTACACTATTCTTGAGTATTATAGGCTAAAATTCATGCACGTAGCGTAAATAAAGCTCCACTATTCTTGAGTATTATAGGCTAAAATTCATGCATGTAGCGTAAATAGTTCCTTTTCAGGAACACTCAAAATAACTAATACATTACGCTCTCTGGGTATCTCTGTAACTACAGGAACCGATTCTAAAACTTTTCCTCTAATAGAAAGCTGCTCTATTCCCGATTAACATAGGCTATAATTCATGCGTATAGCATAAATATTTCTTTTACAAAACAGTTCGCAAATACTGTCGTAACTGTCTCTCTTCGCCAAATGCCTGAATAAAATCTAAATTTAGTATCTCTGCATACTTTATTATTTTTAAATGAAGTATACTGCCATGCATTATACTTCATTTAAAACAAGTAAAAAGCAAATAATATTTAAATGCAGTTTCTTTTGCCGCAAACATATTTGTTATTCACACATGCTTCATTTCTCTCGGGACCTAATTCTAAAGCCGACGCGGACGAAGTCGCGGGTAGCAGCTAGTAGCCTATAAATATAACTGTTGGAATAAAATTGTAAAGAGGATTAATAAGAAGGAGCGCTATATTTGACAATTTGAAAAAAAGGAGAGAAATTCAACTATACTAAATATATACAGACAGTAAAATCTCAATTACGAATCTGAATCTTAGGATACCGAATATCAAATTTGTAATTCTGAAAAATTGTTTAAACGGAAATTTTATTATAAAAAAAATGATATTAATGATCTTTTTAAATAGAAATATTTTGTTCATCAATCTGAAATATTCATAAAAGTTTAAATTTACCGTAAAAAATATTGTTTTTTAAACCTATTACTTATAATTACTAGTTTTGTAACTTTTTTCATGTCATTTTTATTTTTGTGATCATTAAATCAATCATAAGATCCCCCTTCAATAACAAACCATAATAAACTATCACAGTCTAAAAAATAATAAACATAAAATAAGCTATGGGATATAATAGTAAACTTAAAATAAGCTATGAGGTATATTAACCAATGTAACACATTAAAAATATTGCCAAAGCTGTCGCTTGCACAAAACAATTTAAGGACTACCATAAAACATCCTTCATTATTAAAGTTAGTGAAAAAAATGTGGTATGACTGATAAAGTAGTTTATGCCAAATAATCAAACGCCTAATAATAATAATAATAAAACACTACAAAAATACTCATAATGAAATCAAATTAAAATTAAAAATTTCGTATTAAAAAAAAACCGGAACAATAATAGAAATCTAATTGGTATTAATCATAAATGTTGTTAAGAACAGTTATTCCATTCTAAGTTGAAAATACCTAGTTTTTGGGTATTTACCCAGGCCTTGGGTATATACCCAAAAAATATTTACCTACCCAGTGGGTATTTACCCACCCCACATCACTGATCATGTCATACTTTTTTCAATATTTACCCCCCCCCTCTCAGTCTTACTCACAAGGTGTCACACTTCACCATATTCCCCATTTGCTCTTTGGCATGCTATATATTACAGAAGCATACATTTGAAACTCCAAAAAAAAAAAAAAAAAAAAAAAAAAAAAAAAAAGAATTGCTTTATAGATTACATTTCGCACTTAATTTTTAAACTTTAACTATGTGTTTTAATGACATTAGTGAGCATAATTTTCTTTTAAGTAGAGAATTTGGTACTTACGTATTATCCCGGCGGTCATTCCCGTCAAACTGTTTTTTCGTCAAATGAGTTGCCAAACTGTTGCCAATCGTATTCAAAACCATTAATAATGTCACGTGTCCAGCATTTATCTCGGCAAAAGATCGCTCGTCTTGGCGGACCGCCGGGATAATACGTAAGTACCAGAATTTCTTTACCAAACATTCTCAGAGCCCACGCTGGACACTTTGTTTCGAAAAGAAAGAAATATAAATAAATAAAATCACTTGAAATTTATTTTAACCCTAGTAAAATCTATCCCCAAATTTTAGAAAATTTCAAAATAACTTTAAAATTGAAACTGATGATTTTAAATGTTACTTTTTTAATCGCTAAATGTGTGATGTTACCTTTCTAGTTGCTCCCTCTCCCCTCCCCCCCCCCCATGTCCCAAGCTGACACCTTATTTAAGCTCTTTTTTAAAATTAAATAATAACAGTATATTAAACAACTGTAAAATAGAAATTTCTGATGACTTCGCCCGATTTCGCTAGAGGATACCTTATTCTGCAATCTATTAGTAAGTTCATAATAGAAATATCCTGAAAGCCAGAAGTCGTAGCCTAATTGTTGCTAAATGTGAAAAACTAGAAACTTAATAGATACTAATAGAAACGAAAATATCCGTTGAATGAAATTTACTCGCACTTTACTTTACACAAATCTGTAATCCTGGATTAATAGAATTTCAAAAAGTTTAAAGCCTGTTTCAGTATTTTATAACAAAATTCAAAGTGTACCAATTCTTCTTAGAGTTTCATTTTCATTAAAAGCACAATATTTCACGATAATCTTTTAAGATAAAATATGCATTACGTAGTTTAAATTGCATTATGTTAAAAAATATTACAGTTTGTGTTAGAAAGTATAAACTTTTCTTCTTAGTACTTTAAAAGAATAAAGATAAAGCCAGAATAAAAAACTTAATGGAATTCTGGAAAGTATTTTGTAATTATTATATTTTTAACCTTTGGAAAAGATGCGAAAAATTTTTTACAACCTCTTTGTTCAGTTGTAAAACAGTTAATAACATTATTATGCTTAATAGGTTATTCGAAAATTTCGGACTAAAGCTTCAAAAAAGGGAAAACTTTCAAGCTTAAGAATTTTTCTAAAGATATTATTATGCATCAATATAGCTTACAAAAACAATAAAAAAGGTTTTAAAGAAGGTTTTAGATTTTTTTAACATGTTCGCATGGATTATGGAAAAGTAAGATATTGCTTCGCAGTAACTTTAAAATATGACTTTTAAAATATAACGCTATTTTTTTCATGCTCAGTTTAAGAAGCTTTGTTTAGGCAATTATGATTAAAAATCCGCAAACTATTCATTTATAGAAAAGTATTTTTACGAAGAAATTTTAAAGCCGCTTTGGTTTTTTTTTAAATTGATATCCAGATTACACGTGATGTTGTTTTATGTAATTCTTTTATTACAATTTCCCTAAATAAATTCTATGAACTTGTTTTTTTTTCCTGTCCTTCGTATTTATCGCATTTTTTTTTCTTTTGAATGAAAATACTATGCTTCTTTCCAGCTTTCTTCCGTTAATGTATTGCTTTTGTTTTGCTAATTTCCAGCAGGCTCCCGAATATTTTGTTCTAGAAGAAGGGAGAATCAATGTATCTGTCACTTGAATTTTATTTGTTCTCGTGTTTTAAAGATTATCGAATTTCTTTAATTTAAAACCATTTTAGTGTATTTTTATATGCAGGCTTTCTCTATCCAGATACCTCCCTTTGGTGCATACTAACAATGGCGTAGCGTAGGTTCCTGTTGCTTGGGTACAAGTTTCCTGTCACACTAGCTACCTAGCCCGTACAAATTGCAGAATGGGGATTTCGCATGTGTCGTTCGTTAGTACTTTGTTAGTACTGTTAAGTACCGAGAGATTTTCGTTAGTACCGCATCCGTTACGGATATACGGACAATACAAGTTTCCTGTCACACTAGCTACCTAGCCCGTACAAATTGCAGAATGGGAATTTCGCATATGCCGTTCGTTAGTACTTTGTTAGTACTGTTAAGTACCGAGAGATTTTCGTTAGTACCGCATCCGTTACGGATTTACGGACAATTCAAGTTTCCTGTCACAAACCTACCCAGCCCGTGCAAATTGCAGAATGGGGATTTCGCATATGCCGCTCGTTAGTACCTTGTTAGTACTGTTAAGTACCGCGAGTTTTTCGTTAGTACCGCTCCCGTTACGGATACACGGACAATACAAACTTCCTGTCACATTAGATACCTAACTCGTACAAATTGCAGAATGGGGATTTCGCATATGCCGTTCGTTAGTAATTTGTTAGTACTGTTAAGTACCGAGAAATTTTCGTTAATACCGCATCCATTACGAATTTACGGACAGTTCAAATTTGCCGGCTGCTGAAATTGTTAGCCGTCATACCATGGGGATGGAAAATTTCGCTTATGCCATGCGTTAGTACTTTGTTAGTTCTGTTTAGTACTGAGAGATTTTCGTTAGTACCGCATCAGTTACGGATTTACGGACAGCTCAAATTTTCTGTAAATAATGTTTTCTTCACTGAAAATACGCATGGGGATTATACGGCACAGCAGATAATAGGCAGGAAAATACGGTAGCTAATAACACCTTCGCTCCAGATGTCCACATATGCACACAGTTTTGTTTTCACTGATATATTGATTCTTTAAGAGTTTTTGTAGTTCTGAAGTCACGTACATATGCCTCAATGCTTTAATTTCATTTAATGATTTTAACGCACGTGAATGCGTAAATCCTATACACTGATACACAGATTTTATTTTTTGTGTGCCGATATTTTATCGTTGCTGTCGTTACACTTGAAAGTATTTGAACGTTATTGAAATTGAATTCGTGACTATCTTTTTTTGTTTTTCGAAATTCATTTATCCGGAAAGAACTTGTGGGTCATCATTTACCTTTAAAAGTGTCTTGACAAACTTCGTTTATGGGTGATAACAACCAGTAGCGTAGCCAAGGGGGGATAGGAGCGTCACAACCCTCAATGAGGAATTTTTTCCCATACAAAAAGTATATTCTTCACTTCCATATCACACACGTGTATACATATATGTGAGTTGCAGTAGTCGTAACACTCCCCATGAAAAATTTCTGGCTACGCCTCTGATAAGAACTTTTAACTACGGAAATAGAGATTGCGTATGAGGATTTTATTCGAATAATTATTTTAAAATAGGCTTGCAATCTGTCGTTTTTAAGTGTAATAGGTTTTTAAAAACAATTATGAGATTCCTCTTTATTTTAAGATGTGAGATTTTTGGCGGGTTTGAAGAGGTTAAACGTTTGTGGAATCTAATTCAAGGTAAAACATATTAAATATTCGTAAAATTAGTTTAGGAAGTGAAGTTCAATAGACATTATCAATATAAATACCTATTGATTGCTTTAAAAAAATAAGAAGTAAAATAAGTTTAGAAAGAGTATGACAAATTATAAATAAGTGTTGAGCTAATGTTTTATATACTTCTAAAAAAAATAATAATTTTACTTATCACAAAAGTAAAACATCGATATTAAATTTTAGCAGCTAATGACTTCTGAAAGTATATAATGTATGCATGGCTTAAAGTGGAGAATTTTATCTGAATAGCTAGGAAACATCATGAATAATCATCCTGTTATAAAAAAATACTTTATCCATAGGCCAACATTAGTACATCTATAAAAAGTGGATTTAAAACACGAATATAGCTAGTTCATTTTATCCCCCTGTCAAAATAGTCGAAATTGCACTCCCCCCCACCCCTACAGCTTGAAGAACAATTCTTTAGCGCCATAATCCTCTCTTACCCATGCCTTTCTTTTTAAATAAGTAAAATAAAATAAAATAAAACGTAAATAGCAAAACTCTACTTAAACTTCTCGAGATCCCGCCGATTTTGCGAATTCAGTTCTGTTTACACCACCAACCCCCACCCCCATTGCTAATCCGCTGCCAAAGAAATAAAATACCAAACGTTCCTGAATGAGGTAGTAAACTTTAAGTAATGCTTTCTATTAAAAGTTTTCAGCGGTGGACTAATGAGTATACATATTTCCATGAAATCCCTCTCTCAACACATTCGTGTACCCGGGTAATTTCATCCCGGATTATTTCTTCGTATCCACCTGGACCACTTTGGGTATCACTGATCTAGAGCATAAAAAGGGGGAGCCGTTTTCACCTTTGCAAGGGGGCACCAAGTACATTAGGGTGGCCCCTGATTTTAGAATAGAAACGCAGCTTCAAGGTAAAATGATGAAAAAAAATGATATACGTTTTGAAAGCCGAAGGAAGGAAAACATGATAATATAAACGGAAAGTGAAATAGCTACTTAAAAAATTGCTTGAATTTTCACCTGTCCGATATGAATATGTGTATATACTATAAATATATATATGTCATTTTAATCTCTTAAGAATAAGTCAACGATTGGGATTTTGCCGCCCTTAGAAATTTGCCACGGAGGCGGGCGTTCCCCTCTGCTCCCTCCCCCCTACGCTATGCCATAGCATATTAATCAAGGTGCTATATTAAACGAGGAAGGTTTATTTTGCATGTATGTATGCATGTCCGAGAAATCTTGGAAAAGACTTTTGGAAAAGAATTTTTTAAAAATTTTGTACTGGGATGTTTTTTATATTTTTAGAGTCTGGAATTGATTGCGCAAGTCATGTGACTGAAAAACCCTTTATACGGCTTTAAATGTAAAATTTACTGTTGAAACCGAAGCGCCATCCATCGATAGCTTGTGAAGCAAAGAGTTTGTATTGATAGAATAATACGTAAATGATTCAATTATTCTTAATTAATAGTTATTACTATAAAAAACTATTGGTAAATTTTCTGTTAAAAATTGCCTGTATTCATTATTTTGCCCTTTTGTAAATAACATAAAAATAGTTGTGTTTCTGCGATTCTATATCATTTATATTTAGAAAATTATTTGCTAGAGCATCTATATTATTAAGCTGTTTTTAGCATTTGGGTTATAAATTGATGTCATTTATCGAGTAGTTCTATTTTAATTTGAAATGTAAGTAATTTTCTTCGGCGAAACGTTACATAGCGCACTTTTTAAAAAGTATTTTAAAAATGGAATTTTACTAATAATGAAATGCATTTAGCTATGAGTTCTGTAAAACGTTCTTTTATCTTTAGTAGGCGTTCCCAGAAACTGTCAGAAGAGGAACATCAGAAGGAGACTGAACAAGAGACCAAACTGACTTACTCAGCAAATGATCCAGTTTCGAGTACCTCAAGAGACTTTACACCCAATAACGAAGGTAATGTTCTGACATTCGTACCAAGTCAGAAAAGTCACGACAGAATAACGACTAAGTTAGCTGTTTTCATGAGTGGCATTCAGGATTCCACCTCTCAGGAGATTAACGATCTCAAAGCAAAGCGAAGAAATAATAAACCTGCTGAGAAACATCAAAGACGTTTGACTCCTGTGAACGTGAAGCTCAAAGAGGAACTGTGGAAACATATGGCCACCGGCAGCAGCGTTTTGGCTCAAATATATGAACGTGCAGCTCAAACATGAGTAGATAAAACAGACGATCACCGTCAGCAGCATTTAGAAGAGCGACGCAGATTTGCTAGACGTCGACGAGCACTTCGGGTAAACCGTCCAAGTACCCACAAAGCTACTACAAATGCTGATACTTTTTATCACAGTTTACAACCTTTAAACGTGGTTTGCATTCACCGTGGAGCATTGAATTTTCCCGTATGAAGTGTAAACGATTCACAGAAATGCCTTTGGGAACGACTTTTTTCGGCGTGGTACATATTGATGTAGGACATCATGAATTTCCAAATTAACTGGTGCGATTGCTTCTTTGACGCCATCCACTTTCCAGAGAATTTCATAAAAGAATACGGAATTTGAACACGTGCTTTGCAATGGTTTTGTTCTTAGTATATGACAACCGAACGATTAACGATCGAGGTGTGTACAGCTACGTTGCGAAAAGTCAAGTCTATCTTAAACTCATCCATTTGACAGCTCATCCAATTCAAAATCCCGACGGTGAATTTGTACGTCCTCAATACGGATATACTATATATATTTCTGAGATAATCAAGAAGATGTATTAACAATCGCCATGGTATCAGGGAAGATCTGATTACTTTGTTAAACTATGAAAGCTCTTAAAATCACTTCGTGGGCGGCTTCATGATGATGTGAAAAATAGAAGAATAGCTGATGCGCACTCTCTGCTACAGAAGGAAAAGAGACACCTTAAGTTCAGCTACTTTTTACTCTATCCTCATTAAGATTTAAAATTCCTCTCAAAACGCCTC
>JAWZYV010001084.1:0-19373 GCA_038373885.1 Cheiracanthium punctorium | reverse complement strand
ATTTTGAATGAAGCATTCCTCAGCTTTTCAAGATGATATTGTTGTAGTAGAGTTATAACTTTAACAAAATAATTGACAAAACTATTTTGTCAGCACATTCTATCCTTACTTTTTATCTTATTTTGAACAGTTTAGTATTTTATTGCATCCACTTATTACCAATCAATTAAAGAAAAGTTTTATGTCATGATTGCATAGATCTCAAATAGTCCTTTATCTGCAGCCAGCGAGTTCTTGAAGAAATTGAAAGGGATAAACAGCGCAGAAAGAAAAGTTTGGAATGGGTGGTGCTGCCGCACCTGCCCCTGCCCCTGCCCCATACTCCAGTTATATCATCTCCTCCAGTCAATCAAACTTTTGATGAATGTAGATTTGCAGGTAGTTATTTTTAATAATCATAAATATTTTGTGTAAACCTTTAAACTTACTATTAATTACATAAACTTGTTCCAATTGTCTTTTTTAGAAAAATTCACCAAGTTAAACTCATAGAATTTGGCAAACATTTCACAGCACTTACTAGATGCTACAAAATATCCAGAGTGCAAAATTAGCTGCTTAATAATTTTAGGAAAGCAAATAATAAAAAATGACATACAGCAGGGGACCTGAAATCTGGTATCTTCCGGACCATAGTCATTCCAAATTTTGGGATACTTACTGGGAGTCTACTGAATTTTGCTGGACTTTTTCCCCCCTTAAATCTGTTGCCTGGCAATTTAATATGCAACACAACCTATCTCTCACCTTGGTGTTCTATGAAAATAAATAAATTAATTAAACATTAAATGGATCGAACTGCTTTTATTTTTATGTAATTAGCAGAGAATGAAAGCATTGCCAGCACTCGAACAAAGCAGATATGAAGAGGATAGCACCCTTTTCTTTTGTAAAAGCTCATCCTTCAAAAGCTGCATGAAATGTATTTACTCTTTGGAAATCAAAAACTACCATATAAAATCTAAAATTATTATTATTTTTTATTCAAATACTTTAATACATAAATAAAAGCAGAGGGAGTTGATAAATAAGGGAAAAAAAACATCCCTTATTTTCTTAGACATTGGTAATGAGCTTGAAAAATAGTTTTCAGCCAGTTCTCTAGACAAGGGCATCCTTTTAAAAATGTTTTATTGACACACTAGCAGCTCTCAAAAGTTCACCTCCCCTGCCATGCAAAAAGCCTGCTTCCACTAAACAATTCTACCAATTAATAATTTTTAATAAAATATGTTTCTATAATCTAAAAGCTGCACTTTAGAATCCCAAATACACTTGTTGCATGCTGAATATTTGTTAGTTTGCTTTGAATTAGCTAAAGTATGATTGAATTGGTAAATGCTTAACCCTCATAAACTGCACAACCTGCATGCACTGTGCATAAACTGCACATCCTGCATGCACTGTGCATAAACTGCACATCCTGCAATTTCCACGGGCAACGTAGAAGTAGCAAAATTTGTGCAACCCACGATTTCTGCGGGGATGCATTTCTGCCTGTTCCCATTAATGCTAACGATCCAAGTTAAATTTAGAAAAGTCAACACTTGGAAGCATAGATTGTGTTTTTTCAGTAGATTGCCACGATTGAAGAGTGTTTTGAAGACAAAGATTGCAACTGAGATATAAGAGACATCAACTTTTATTTATCGTAAATGTTACATAGAAAAATATCACAGACTTCATAAGTACTGGCAAAAACCTTATAGAATTCTTTTAATACTATTTTAATATCATTAACTCGAACTTGCTGCTTTACTTAGAAAAAAAAAAAATGCTTTAACATATTGACCGGAAAAACTTTTCAATCTTCAGTAAAGATGCAAGTTTACGGTAAAAACACAAAGTGTTTGATGTAACATGATCAACCTGCGAGGTTTGTACTTTAAAAGAATCTTTAACTGACATCTACTTAACTTTTATTTGAAAAAAAAGGTTTAAAAGAACTTTATTATTTAGGTTTGATAAAAACATATTATCGTTCAAAGGTTAGTTTAATTAAAAACATCTTTACACTGGCTGTTAAAAAAAAAAAAACTCTTAAATCCAAAGAGCCTTGAATACCTCGCCTTGACTGCCTACCTGCTGCTTCTGCTCCGATGACAGTGAAAAACTCCTCCTTTTCTTTATGATCGGCAGCGGCGCGTCTTAGTACTGAGTTGTTTCCCAGCTTCTCATCTGAACGACGTTTGCCGGGCTTTCTATAGCACGCCTGTGATTGGACGAACAGCTTTAGCAGCTTCCTCCGGGCGATACCTACTGCATCAACCAACCACTATACTGTTTCAAGATGGTGGTTGTTTACGAATGGGAGATTTGTACCGTGCATCTTGATCAATGTGACACAATAAAAAGTTTTAAAAAGGGTTTAGATTTGATAAAAGTTATTCGCTTTCATTTATTTGATTTATAAGTATTTATTTACGTTAGGGAATTTGTTAAAATAACTTTAAGCTATTTAAAACTTTATTTAAACCTTCTTTATTGCAGCCCTTAACTTCATAGTTTAGGTAAGTTTCAAATGTTAAGTAAACATAAGAGGTGGGGAAATATATTGTTCACAAATAGCTATTATTTGGAACACTGCCGTCTATTTAACTGTGCAACCCACCCTTTCTCCGTTCATGGTTTCATTTCGGCTTTCTGTGATGTTTAATTGTTTATTAGATGTGGGCGAACAGATGGCGTTAGTTGTCCACATTTCTGCGAAATATAAGAGAATTTTTTGCAACATTTTGGGCTCACTTTTCAAAGCTATCTTCAAAAAGTATGCAATTTTTGAACTATTTTGATAAAAGAAATATGCAGTGAGAGGGCTAAAATAATAAAAGCAAAAATCAAAAAACAAATGCTAAAATGCGAACAGAATCACTGTCTCCCCTTCACTTTCCAAGATTCAGGAGTTCTATCCTTGCAGTAACCTGAAAGGGGAGGGATACAAATAAAAATGACACGTATGGATTCCACAGTAATCAGTACTTAAAGGTAGACAGGCAGTGAAGACAAAACCAATAATGATGTTTCTCCTTTCTTTGACATTTGAATTTAAAATCTTTTCCCAATTCCAATTTTTGTCTAAACTCTAACTTTTCCTGCCCTCAGGGGGAAGACCTACTTTAGGTCTTTACGGGTGTCGCAATCCCAGGGCCCCAGCGATCTTTCGCTTTTCTTTGTTCTACCCTCCTCTCCTCTTAGCTGTATCCTTCCTTTTCCCCCTCAGTGTAGTTTCCTCTGTGGAGGTGAGGGCCCCCCCTTTAGAAGCTGCCGGCCGCCCTGTGCCGTCAGCTTCTATTGGCGGAAATACCCACGTGTTTGCCGTGCGTGGAGACCCGTGTCCCCGGAAATGGGGATCCTGGTAATTGAGGGGTCTTTTCTCCAACACATTGCTTTGGCCTCGGCTTCGGGTAAACGGGAGGTACACAGCGTTCCCCTGTGTATCAATCGGCTGGTGGTACTGATTTCGATCAACTGCTAGGATCAAGCAATCGGACATCTACTGGGCACGTCGTTAAGGGTGGACGCTGCCTAAGGGATGTACTGTGAGCGTATAGACCCGACTAGCACTGGTGTGCAATTGCACATCCCCTCGTTGGGCTCCGTGGTGGGTGGGTGCGGGTCGGATCCAAATCTCAACTTTCCCCAACATGGATATGAAAAATTCTTCGTCAATCGTCAACGTTCCGCTGTCAACCGCTAATGAACACACCGATACACAATTTGCACACATGAATGCCCGATTCTTCATTATCCACTCTGCTGAAGGTAACCTTAATGAAACATCCCCATTTTTAATTCACAAATGTATCACTGACAATGTAGGAGAAGTCAAAAAAGTTAAAAAATTAAGATCTGGAGACCTATTAGTAGAAGTATCCAACAATAGACAAGCTTGCAAAATAATGAAAATAAAAAACCTTGGCCTAAAAACTGTTACAGTGGACACCTCATACCTCCCTAAACCATCTCCCGAGGAGTCGTATCAGAACCCGACCCTTTTGCACTGCTCTGAAGCTGAAATACTTAAAAACCTAAGAGATGAGAAAGTACTGCGCTGTGCGTCGAATCACTATTCGGCGCAATAATCAAATAATCAGATACTAAACATATTATCCTAACTTTTCAGTCTCCACTATTCCTCTCATATTAAAGCGCGGCTACCTATTATGTCCTGTCAGACCATATATACCAAATCCCATCCGTTGCTTCCAGTGCCAAAAGTTCGGCCATACTAAAACCTCCTGTCGTGGGTCACCTGCCTGTGCGCGTTGTGGTGCTTCTGGCCACGACAGTGAGTCCTGCTCTGCAGCTCCTAAATGTGTAAATTGTAAAGAGGAACATCCTTCATACTCCAGATCTTGCCCGAAATGGGCGTTTGAAAAAGAAATCCAGTCCCTACGTGCCTCTCAAAGAATCTCATATCCTGAAGCCCGTAAGTTAATAGAAAGCCGGACACCAAAACCTGGTTTATCTTATGCAGCTGCAACAAAATCAACCAAAACAATAGCAACCCAAACCGAACCACCAAAATCTGTACCTGTCTCCTTTCCTTCTGCAACAGCACAAATATCTAAACAATCGACTTCTAATCAAAATAAATCCTCCACAGCTTTACAAAAAAATACATTGAAGAAAAATTCTCAAAATGTTAACTTAACCCGACCACAAATAAAAAAGTCTTCTGTCTATAGAACTAAATGTAACAAACCCAAAATCAAACATGTTCCTCCACAACGCCCTATAGATGACAGTATCCTACATTTGGACCCTTCTGACTCTGAAATGTCAGACCTCCCCATGGATGATGACGACATCCCTAGCACTCCTCTCAAGCCTACGGGGACTCCGAGCAAGATGAGCATCATCCCCAACACAACATGATAATGGCTCTGCTGCTATCCTGGAGCTGCCACGGTTTCCTTAATAAAAACGACGACCTCAAAATACTGATTTATGATCATAACCCCGCTTGCCTCGCCCTTCAGGAAACGTTTCTCAAAACCAATAGACCTACTAAAATCCGTAATTACACTGTCCTTCGCAAGGACAATGAGCTCAATGATAGGGCCACAGGTGGAGTTGCCCTATTAATCAACAATAGCTATCCTCACACTATAGTCAATCTTAACACAAATCTCCAAGCAGTCGCCACTCGTATCCAATTAAAACAACTCACAACTGTCTGCAGTATATATCTCCCTCCAAGTGAAGCAATCTGCCAAACATCCCTCAATAGTCTCATTCAGCAGCTTCCTCCTCCCTTCATCCTCCTCGGTGACATGAATGCTCATAGTCCCTTGTGGGGAAGCAAGGACACCAACAATAGAGGCCTTCAAATCGAACAACTTCTCACTGATTTCTCCCTTTGCTGCATGAATAATGGTGACAATACTTACTTCCACTATCCAACTAAAACTTTCCATGCAATAGACCTTGCCATCTGTTCTCCATCACTCCTTCCCACATATAATTTTTCTGTATCCAGTGATCTCCACAACAGTGATCATTTTCCGATTCTTTTGTCACCTCTGTACCAGAATCCCCAACCTATTTCAGTACCTAGATACATTCATGATAAGGCAGATTGGTTCACCTTCACTTCCCTGTCTACCATCACCTCTGATGTAGTTGAAGGCCCCATAGACGAGGTCGTACAAAACATTACCTCAATTATCATCCAAGCTGCTGATGCTGGCATTCCAAAATCGGGCATCAAACATTGACGTAATAAAAAACCGTGGTGGAACGAAAAATGCAACCTCGCTAAAAAGAAGCAGCAGAAAGCCTGGAGCACTTTTCGGCGGTACCCCACCACCGAAAATCTCACTCTCTTTAAGAAAGCTAGAGCATATGCACGTAGGATCCGGCGTCAGTGCCAAAAGGAATCCTGGGTCAAATATATCTCTAGCATAACAGCCTCTACTTCTAGTAAGGAGCTATGGACGAAAACAAAAAGAGCCATGGGCATTTATAATAATCAATCAATTTCCTGTCTAACCATAAATAACAGCATTATATCCGATACAAAAGAAATAGCAAATAGCATTGGTGAAACCCTTGCTTCCATCTCGTGCAGTACCTCCTACTCAAATTCTTTCCTCCCGTATAAACAACAATCAGAACGACAAAAAATAAATTTCAATACCTCCTCACACTTTTCCTACAATAGTGATCTTACCATTGATGAACTTACCCAACACTTAAGACAGTCCTCAAACACCTCTCCGGGTCCCGGTGGTATTACATATGACATGCTGAAACACTTATCCCATGACTCTTTACTCAATCTTTTGAAATTCTACAATAGAATCTGGAATGAACAGACCTTTCCCACCTCCTGGAGAAATGCAATAGTTATTCCCTTTCCCAAACCAGGAAAAGATATGTCTAACCCTAATAACTACCGTCCCATAGCCCTTACTAGTTGCTTATGTAAATTAATGGAGAAAATTATCAATACCCGGCTTGTTTACATTTTAGAAACCGGGGACCATATTCATCCCTTCCAGAGTGGCTTCCGGAAGGGCAGATCCACCATAGATAACATCATTAATTTAGAGTCCCAAATTCGCAATGCCTTCCTTAGAAAGAACCACTTAGTGTCAGTTTTCTTTGACATTGAAAAGGCATATGACCGAACGTGGAGGTACGGAATCCTTCTATACCTTAATAATATAGGATTCCGAGGCAACCTACCCATTTTTATAAAAAACTTTCTGTCACTCCGAAATTTCCGGGTCCGGATTGATGGCATGCTATCCAATAACTTTGTTCAAGAGGAGGGTGTTCCACAGGGCTCCGTACTCAGTGTCACCCTCTTCTCAATAAAAATTAATAACATCCTGAACCAACTGCCTTCGACTGTCTACGGTAGTCTATATGTAGATGACCTGCACATCTCCTGTCAGGGAAAGGACATGCGCCTGATAGAACGCCAGCTTCAGAATGCCATCAACTGCATCTTAAAGTGGTGTGGCAGAAACGGTTTTAAGATATCAGCAGAGAAAACAATTTGTACCCATTTTTGCCGGAAGCGTGGGATTCACCCGGATCCGGAACTTTATCTGGGCTATACTAATATTGCTGTAAAAGATTCTGTTAAATTTTTAGGTTTACATTTTGACAAGAAACTTACATTTGCTAAACATATCTCAGACATCCGCAATAAATGCAAGAAAAAACTTAACATTTTAAAGGTTTTAACCAATACCTCTTGGGGGGCAGACCGTGATGCTCTCTTGCGCATCTACCGTGCTGTCATCCGTTCTAAAATGGACTATGTAAGCTGCATCTATGGATCAGCTTCTAAATCAATGCTAAAAAGACTTGACACTGTGCATCATACTGCACTACGCATATGTTCCGGTGCTTTTAGGACATCGCCCGTCCATAGCCTTTACATCACCTGTCATGAACCATCTCTCACTCTCATACGTCAGAAATACGTATGAGAAATACGTATGATAATCTCCTACCTATTTTCGCATCCTTTCCCATTCTCTACATCCCTTAAAGCATTCTTTTATAGACACCCAACTGGACCAGTTTTATGCAAATCGCCCTTCCTGCACTCCCCCCTTCGGACTTCGGATCCGTAGGAGTGTAGTCGGTACCCAATTGGAGGATGTTAATGTGTCTACTTGTTCATTTCATGAAGTAGCCACCATGGATTA
Organism: Cheiracanthium punctorium; assembly: GCA_038373885.1. Classification (NCBI taxonomy): domain Eukaryota; kingdom Metazoa; phylum Arthropoda; class Arachnida; order Araneae; family Cheiracanthiidae; genus Cheiracanthium; species Cheiracanthium punctorium. The sequence continues at coordinate 11,703 of JAWZYV010001084.1, read as the reverse complement.
AATTGCAGATTTCCTACCTACAACCATTCAAAGGCTTCACAAAACCAAACACTGATCCCATAATATATCAACAGTTATTTCTAGACCATAAAAGCAAATATCGAAACTTTGAAGAACTATATACTGACGGCTCAAAATCTCATAATCATGTAGGCTTTGCTTATGTACATCGTAATCATTCTTGCAACTACACCCTACCTTCGTTTTGCTCCGTATTTACAGCCGAATTAATAGCTATTTATGAAAGTCTTCTTTACATCTCTAGAGCAACTACCAAACAATTCATCATCTACTCTGACTCATTAAGCGTTTTGGATAATCTGGGATCTGGTTCCCTAACTCATAGCTATATTCTGAAAGTCCTACACATGCACAAATGCCTCATGAACCGTAGATACAACATCCTCTACTGCTGGGTACCTAGCCATATTGGGATTCTCGGCAACGAAAGGGCTGATTCTTTGGCCAGGCATTCTACTGTCCCATATAATCTCCACCCACCCTATTGTGATATAAAATCTGGCATCTCTTCCTTAATAAAAGGCACCTGGATCCACATATGGGACTGTGAAACCCAAAACAAACTTCGTTCTATCCGGCCAGCCCTTACCCACTGGTCCACTCATCCATACACAAGCACGATGTCCTTCTGACTCGTCTTCGCATTGGACATACGCGAATTACACATAAGCACTTACTTCTGGGCGAACCTGCTCCAGAGTGCCCTCACTGTCATACTCAACTCACCATTCGTCATCTCTTAACGTCGTGCACTGCTTTTAATAGTTTTTATCAAATACTTTTTAACTGTTCTCATCCTAAACTTGACGATATTTTGGGTGAAACCCCACATCGAAATCTATTCGCTTTTCTTAGACGTATCAATATTTTTTATTCAGTGTAAAGTGTTCATTTCTGTCTGACTGGTATCTGGATGGGAGCCCCATCCAGATGTCCTCACTTTTTTATCTACTTTTAACCCTTTTGAATTCTACATTTCACCTTTTAGTCTTTTACAATTTAGTACACTTTAGTACATTTTTGAATTTTAGCTTTTACTAGGTTTTGTGTACCTTTTACCTGAATACATCATGGCACGATTTTAACTCCTTGTCTGGCGCAGTATGTCCTTTCTGGACCTTGTGCCATTAAAAACCAACCAACCTAACTTTTCCTGCGATATTTCAAGATTCCGTATTTCCTGGCTCCCTTCTGTATATTATAAAAAAAGTAAAAAGTTCCAGATATTCGATTTCAAGTCCCCTATTGTATTTAGTGCTAACTCTGCTTGGTTTAGTATGCATCGAGAGAATTAAAATGACTATCCATGCTTTTTGCTGTTTAAGTTCAGGCCAGCTGTAAACTCGTTTCTCTAGAGTTTTCATTCAGAAGTCCTTGGAATTCCACCTGTATGTATATTTTCAGTATGATCATGTCATTTTCTGAATCCATGTCTTGCTATCTTCTGAGTGTTTGCTGTGCAGCTATGAATGTCAAACACCTGTAAACTTTTCCAGTCATGGACTACAACCAGAATTACAAGAGTCTCTTCAGAACCCATATTTACTGGTCAGCACATGACTTATTAATGGTGATCAGCCAAGGGTGGGCATTGGCTAGCAAACAGCATGTTATTTCCTAAAGCTTCTATTTTATTCAACTGGAAGCTCATCTCCTCTATTCCTTTTTTCTCTTCAAAATTTTTACATTAAATTTAAAATTAAACTCCATCGTTGGTTATATTGCTTTTAATTTATCACAGTTATAAGCAAAAATTTACTTAATGTAACTATAAATTGGGTGAAAAATGTTATATCTATGAATGTTTATAAATTTGTATCTGCACAATCGCTAGACAGTTATACAGTATACAGAGCTCTGAAAATTTGAATATGTAAGCCCACCAGTTTCATAATGTGCACCTGTACTCAACTCAAATTTGAGACTCAAATTTTAATTACTTTTTTAATTATTAATTAAAAACAGTTTTTAGATTGCCATGCTTGGTGAGTTTCACCCTCATAAAATGATTTATGCTTTCGAAATAAATAGAAATGCTATTTGCAGAATCGTTCATTTGAAAAACATGAAATGGCAAGGAAATTACATTTTTATACAGCAAGTTAAAAAGCATAAGAAAGAGTGCAAATGCATTTATTAAAGTTCACAAATTTTCAAATCCTACTAATATTATAAATGTGTATGTTTGTGACTTAATCATGCAAAAATAGCTGAACATATTTGGATAAAATTTGGAATGAAGATAATTTGTACCCTGGATTAACATATAGGAAGCCTTTCACAGGGCTGCAAAATATGTCTGAACAGCCAAACGAGGTTCGGGGGAAATTTTTGTCCCGAGTGTATTTAAAGAAAAGAAAAAAAGGAATTTATTTTTTTTTTTTGTGGGGGGGGGGAAGGGTAGCTATGTAGTTGTTATCAAAAAGAGCTAGTGATAGTCCCTTAAACTAAAATGAAAATATGCTTCAGTTCCAGGGAAATTTTGGACTAAATAAATTGTGTTCTGGAGAAATATTGGGCCCTAAACATTTTTTGCACCCTGCACCCCTGGACTTTCATGCATGTAGTATAAATAATTCTCACTCAAAAATATTCTAATACATTACACTCTATGGGAATCTCTGTAACTACTGAACTGATTCTAAAACTTTTTTCACTGATAGAAAGCTATAGTATTCCTGAGTATTATAGGCTACTTTCATGCATATAGCATAAATATTTGTTTTACAAGAACACTAAAAATACACTCAACTCCGGTTATAATAAACCTCTGGGGACCGCAAATTTCTTCCACTTTATCCAAGTTCACTAAAACCGATTTTTCCCCATGTTGAACAATAAAACTTAATACAAAACAATAAAATAGTATTTTATACAACAGAGTGTCTACTCAATTTCTAAAAGTCAATTTCCTAACTTTTTCCAGACTTATGGGAGCGCCCAAAAGCAATTTCTTTACCATAGATGCAGTTTACTTTGGAAATGCCTCAGCAATGTAACTCAACAGTATAACCCTTTGTATATTTAAATATTTTTCTACAACTTACTTAAAGTAAAATTAAAGTAAATTTTCAACTGTAATACAATTACTGATGTACTTCAGTTAGATAGGGAAAAAAAATATGAGTTTCAAGTAAGATACTATAGTTAGTTCAGATTTCACTAGTAGTGACTAATACTACTTTTATTACACGTGATACTTATGTGATATATTGAATGCAGACACTGAATTTCAAATATAAATTTTTATCTTTTGTTCTACTTCAAATCTGCAAGAATAAAGAAAGCAATACTAGTGAAATTTTCTATATTTTATCAATGGTCATAGACGGATAGCTTATTGGCCCTTCTCTCACAAGAAACACCTCACCACAGAACGTGAAACTGGTGTGAGCATCACAGCATCACATGATGCTGTGATTCACAAAAATTCTGAATCATACATTCTGTTTAAACATAAATCATCTTAATCAGCATTTTTCACTTTCTAGACTCCGAAAAGATTTTTTTAAAAACTGGCAAGAAATTTTTATACGAAGGAACATTTACCTGTGTATAAGTCGAGAAATTTTCAGAGAAAAAAAAAAGGCTTTGAAGTGGGGGGTCAACTTATACACGGGGCTGTAATTTTTAATTTTTTATCCGAAGTCAAAAATGCCCTTTTGAAAGAGAGTTGTTCTCATCCTGCATTCCATAGCACAATGACGTCATCGATTTCCATACTGGAGAGAAAAAGAGGAATGAATTGTTCTTTTCCTTAACAGCGCTGGAGTCTGAGTGATGTGATTGGTCTAGGCGACTCCTAGAATGAGATTCCGAGAATGTAGCACCCCTATATGTGCAATTGAAATGCTCGTTCTTCATTATACACTTTTTCATTACTTCGTTTATCTTACTATACCTTTTCTCCTTGTTTGTACTGATATGGCTGATTTAGTTAATAGAAAACAGAAACGTAAATTTTGTATATAGTCATCTGTATTATTAAATATTTAGTACTTTCTTTTTGTTTTGCTTTTCAGATAATTTTGAATCAATGTATTTATAAAAAATTAAAGTTGCTTTATTATTGAATATTTAGTACTTTATTTTTTTTCCCCAGATGATTTTGAATAAATGTATTTAAAAAAAAAAATTAATTTCTTGATCGAGAAAATGGGGGGATTGACTTATACACGGGATTTTAAAAAATTCAAATTTCTTGATTGGGAAAGGGGGGTCGACTTATACACGGGATCGACCTATACATAGGTAAATTCGGTATTATTTTGGAGAATTTTCCCGACCCATTTAGCATTTTTCAGGCTTTTCTAGACTTTCCTGACCTATTTCACATTTTCCAGACTTTCATGACCAGTAGACACATTGTACAAAAACTGAATGTTTATCGAGTATAATTGTTCACATTTATGATTACAGAAATATTTATTAAGTAAGCAAATGTAATGAATCCCATTTATGGAAATAAGGCAGGTTAAAAGCGACATTCTATTGGAAATGGAAAATAAAATTGTCCAAATCGAGAGCGAAATTTATGCTTTTGGTTCATTTTCGAAAGTACCCTGCTTTAGTTAGTGAATGCTTTTAATGATTAGAATGCATTACAGCGATGAAAAAAAATTATGACACCCCTTCTCTTCGTAGGAATCACATATCGCAGGGATGCTATGGCTGTGCCAAATGGAATCTCTTGATACATCCTAATACAAAAAGCATATTTTTGTAGGTCTCTGCGCCAAATAAATCTGTTGGTGTTTCCTGATACAAAAAGTATGATTTAAAACTAATTCTGCTCCAAATCCGTGCTGTCCCAGGGTCCAAAAAAGTAAATAAAATCAAAAATTACATGCCAATGTATCACTTTCCACTTTTTCATCAGAACACTGTTCTCTTTTTCATATCGGAAAGCACGTACAGTCCGAAACTGATCCCCCCCAAAATCAACAAATCCAAACAATATACTTCATCCCTTTAAAAGCAAGCGTAGAATTAATAATAGCAAAATATAAACATAATAATAGTAAAATATATTTAACCAAAAAAAATAAAAAATAAAAAATGCTTTTAGAAAATTTTTCCTCTACAAAGCACTTTATTTAATAGATTCCTATAAATAAGGTATCAAAGGCGGTCAAAACATCCTGCCTATTTACCCTGCTTGGTAAATGCAGATGAGAGATTGAATGATTTCAGAATCGCAATGAATGATTTCAGAATGAGGCAGATGTTCCATCAAAAGAATAAACAGAGAAAACTTATCCCATAGGTTAAAAGGTAAACATTGTTTAGAGCTGTATAAACCAAACAACAAAAATAAAATTGCCAATGTACCTCAACACTCCTATATTTATGAATAACTCTAAATGCTATATATGCTTTTAAAACATGATTTTTTTTTTTCTTATGAAGCATTTTTTGTGGGACAACAAGCATAGTACGAAAAAGAAACTGGGGGTGGGGAGGAGAATGTGGCAGGTAAATATATGTAACAGTTAAATTAGCTGTTTTTTTTTTTTTTTTCAAGGTTCAAAAGAACGTTTTAAATGAATGGTTTTCAAAATAAATTTCTCCTTTTTAAAAAAGAAAAGAAGTAACTTTTTTCTCGTTGTATTTTGAATAACCTCAAAAAATAATCCACTATACACAAAACGGAAACTAAAAGAAAGCTCTAATAAGGAAAAAAGTAAAATCATTAAATGAACTATTTTAAACCAATAAAATCACTCAAAACAAGGCCATACTTTGAGGCGCCCCACCCTCAAAATAACGGGTGTTTAAAACATAAAATAATAATAATAATAATAAAAACCTTTATAAAATAACACCATAAAGTTTAGTTCAACGGCCATACAGCTGTTCTAGTATAAACTTTTTGCGACCCACCAGTGGCATAGTCCATTGCACACTGAACTGGGGGATGGAAGGTGCTTGATTTGAAATTGGGTCGCACATCTGCCGACCAAACTGTTCGTGTTTTTCCGTGGTTTTCTCCGAAACTTGGCATCAATATGCGTTAGGATCCCTTAGAGAGACTTCCTTGGAGGGCACCCCACCCAGATCTACATCCCTCGAGTAGATAATTGGCCTTAATCCCTCAACAACAACAAAAACTTTTTGCCCTTTCCTCAGTGACAATCCTAACTATTGTCACTGAGGAAGGGCAAAAAGTTTTTGCTCTAAACAGCTGTATGGCTATTAAAGTAGGTGTTTTACAAAGTTTTTTATTATTTTACATTTTAAAACAAGTCATGAATTTGCAGTTTTTGCCTGAAAAATATATTTCAGAACAATATTTAAAATTGGGGGCCCTTGGCAAAGTCCCGATTTACCCATACGATAGTAAGGCTCTGAATTAACCTAGTGACTGCGAACCTATGACGCCATCACCGTGTTCGTTATGACACGTGTTCAGAGCCTTCGAAGGAAACAAAAAATTGCATAGTTAAAAAATATTTTTGCTTTTCAAAATTTTAAATTCTTGATACGGATTCAGTGTGACGTTGGTTAGAGGCATAGTTGGCAGATTTTCGACGCATGACATTTTAAATCATAATTAACCACCGCATCAAAAAACCTAGAGTTAAAACTTATTTTATTAAATTAATATCAAAATTCAATATTAACATTTAATATGTTAAAATTTTTCTAATACTAACTTGAAGACTAGATTATGATATTGAATAATCCAACATGACATTCATATGCTTACTACGCAATTTAAAAAGGGCTTGAATAGGATTTTTTTAAAGGACTTTACCATTTGCTAATTTCGGATGTAGAGTTCACAGAAAGTACTTATTTTATTTCCATGTGTTATAACACTCATTTAATTTTATTTATTTTAAAGCGCTTGGGAGTGTATGGACCAACGGATGGTCTAGCTCATACAGGCGCGCCTTACGAGAGTGTGCATAGCATCACGGGACACATGACAAGGGAGAGGAGAAACGCCCTGACTTTGCGATTCCAGGACAAAGGCACAAGCTACAGTTTCTTTCATTTTTTCCTTTTTTTTTTCCGGGTATGGAGGCCGATTATCATCGCAATAATAGGTAGATAAATTAAACAAAATGTTTATTAATCCTAACTAGATCTAATATATAAAATTCTCCTGTCACAGTGTTAGTCACCTAACTCCTCCGAAACCACTCGACCAATTTTAATGAAATTTTCTATGTATATTCGTTAGGTCATAGAATAGGTTTTTAACTATGTCTCATACCCCTAAGTCATAAGGGCGGTCCACCCCAAAATGTTTAGCCCCCGAGTGCTATTAATTTCAATCAGGATTTCTGTGTAGACATTAGCGTGTTGAATCACTTTTCAAATGTGTTTGCCAGATAATGTGGAGAAGGGGGGGGGGGGGGGGAGTTAATAAAATGTTGAAAGTCGCACAAGGTTTGCAATTTTTGATAATGGATCGCTAAATGTGGTGCCAAAACGCGACAATTTATTATAAATATATTTCGCGTATAGTTAGAAAACGCCTGGCGTATATTGTAAAAGAGTTTTATTAGGCGATTTTAATATAGATTTCTATTCAAGAAGTGCTCTGTGGAACAAGAAAGGAAAACACGGTACACTCATGGATTATGATGTCCATTCCAAACAGTATTTAAAATGTCTTTGCAGTATAGTTGGAATATGCCTACAGGAAGAACATGCCTGGAGGAAATTCTAAACAGTTTCAGGTGGCAATTTTAAGGCAGTATTTAAAATGTCTTTGCAGTATAGTTGGAATATGCCTACAGGAAGAACATGCCTGGAGGAAATTCTAAACAGTTTCAGGTGGCGATTTTGTAACGGCATGCTGTACTTACATGTTGTTCCAAATCGCCATTTTAATTCTGAATTACGATTGCCACATAAAAGCAAAAAATCGTCAGGGTAACTGCATATGTTTAATGATCGCAAACCTTGGCGAGAGTCGAGGCGTTAAAGTGGGAATCAACCCAAGAAAGACAAACCGGTACACTCATGGATTATGATGCACATTCGAAACAAGATATAAAACGATGAAGTATAGTTGTAATATACTTGGCGTAGATTGTAAAATAGTCTTAGTAGGCAATTTTAAGATAGATTTCGATTCCAAAGATGGGTTTTACGAAACTAGAAAGAAAAATACAGCACAGTCATGAATAACGATACACTTTTGCAACTTAATGGAATAAGTAAGAAAAATAGGGACGACGTATAAATTATGATACGATTTTAATATGTAGCACTATAGTGCGTATTTAAAACCTGAAAGTGTTTCAGATTTTCACCCTTTTTACTTTCCGAAGATGTACCATGTTTTGAGGTCTTCTGAATTCATTTACGCTATTTGTACGAGGTGTGTGTGTGTGTTTGTTTGTTTGTTTGTGTGTGTGTGTGTGTGTGTGTGTGTGTGTGTGAGAGAGAGAGAGAGAGAGAGAACAGAAAACACGTGAACACAGCTCCTAAACGGCGCTACCTCCGCAAGAGAGAGTGTAGCGGTTGCTGTCTCATAAAATATTATTTAATGTTAAAATAATTTTCAACTTGCGGTACTTTAAAAGTATTTATTTCCTTACTAAAGCAGATTAAACTTCCTAAACATTGTTGTTCTAAAAATCATATTATTATTTTATTCATCATTGTTGCCACTCGCAATCTGCGTAAATTAGTTGCAACAAAGATTTTTTTCTAGAGTCTACAAAAGTATACCAGGCGGATAGATGGCGTGCTCGGCGAATTGGTGGAGATTATCGGAGAATAAAAGGAAGAGAAAAATAGGGTTACTTCTTACAGTATTAGTTATTCCTTCCTTATATTCTCTAGCTCCATGTTTACACGTATAAATTGTTTTTATTATGAGTGTGTGCAAAATTTTGTAAGAATCATTTCAAAAGAAAAACATTGTAAAAGGTACGTAAAATAATAATAGAAAATATACACGATGTACACTTAATATAATATATACGTATAAATACAATCAAAAAATAAATATTAATACATTATTACTATTTTTCATCATAAAATAATTCAATTTGTTCTATTTATGTGTGTTTTAAACCGTGAACAATGCCAAAAAGACGCAAAGAGGCTTCTTTGGGCAGGAAAACACGTAGAACTGCAGGCAAGCGAAATATAAGAGCCCAAAGCACAGAAGAACAGCAGCAGCAAGATAATACTAATGTGCGTGTGCACATGGCTCAATTGCGTCAAGCAGAATCAGAAGATGCACGATCTGAACGAAATGAACAAAGAAGATTAGAACAAAGACAAGCACGTTATTTTATAGTTAGCAGACTCAGAGCAAATGAACAACACCGCAAACATGTACATCAATCATTTACGTCTGCTTCATTCCTGCGTCTAGCGTTCCAGTATGAATCCGATATTCAATATTATGCTCATTCAAAAGTAGTAATTGGTGCTATGGATAAGGAATGTCCGCATTGTAATGCTCTTAAATTTAAAAATGAGCCAGCCGGAATGTGTTGCGCGTCCGGAAAGGTGCAGCTGCCTATAATTCAAACACCACCTGAGCCATTGAACGGTTTACTTATCGGCACTGATCTAGATTCCAACCTGTGCCTAAAGTCAATTCGAACATTCAATTCATGTTTCCAAATGACTTCGTTCGGAGCAACAGAAATAGTTTAAAATAGCGCTGTAAATGGTCAACAATTCAATTCAACAATTAAAATCATTGGCCAAATTTATCACAAAGTGGGTTCATTTCTACCAATGCCGAACGAACCAGATAAATTTTTACAAATTTACTTTATGGGTGGTGTGGATGCACGTTGCGGCTACAATAACCTTAATTACTTCCTTGTACGTAGTATAAGGAAGTAATGTGATCCCGAAAAATTTTGGGGGCCAAATTTCGACTAAAAAACCGATTTTGACTACCTCTAAATTTAATTTTAAGAATTTTTTCGATGCATCTCATCGTAGGCTAGCATGCACGATCATATAAACGCGTCTGCAACTCATTTTGACCAGCGGCCGGTCTATTGTGGTCAGTTTTTCCATGCCGTCTGTACGTACGTACGTACGTATGTACGTACGTATGTACGTACGTATGTATGTAACTCGCATATCTCAAAAACTATTGGTCGTAGAATGTTGAGATTTGATATTTAGGATTGTTCTATGATCTAGTTGTGCACCTCCCCTTTTGGTTGCAATCGAATGTATAGTTTATGTACAGGACCGCCCAAAAGATTCGAAATACATTACGCTCTATGGGCCGAAATTCATTAAACTCGCCTAACTCAAAAACTATTAGGCGTAGAATTTCGAAACTTCATATTTTGGATAGTTGTAACATCTAGTTGTGCACTTCCCCTTTTGGTTCCATTCGACTGGATAGTTTATCTATAGGACCGCCCAAAACATTCGAAATACATTACGCTCAATGGGCCGAAATTCATTAAACTCGCATATCTCAAAAACTATTAGGCGTAGAATGTTGAAACTTTATATTTAGGATTGTTGTAACATCTAGTTGTTCACTTCCCCTTTCGGTTCCATTCGACTGGATAGTTTATCTACAGAACCGCCTAAAAGATTCGAAATACATTACGCTCTATGGGCCGAAATTCATCAAAGCGTTTTTTAGAGGTATTGGGCTATTTCAAACGACTCAGAAGTGATATATGCTGAAAAGAGTTAGAAAATGAATTTCTCCATTAAAAAAAGGTGTCTTTATCATTTACAGTTCTGCTACAGGAACACTCAAAAGATTTCCAATACATTACGGTCAATGGCAATTTTAGGGGCATTCATCCATTTCAAGCACAATACCGTCTATACCACATAAGTTAGGTAATGGTCCGACCACGGTCACGTGCCTCCCTCAAGAACTGATGCCAAAGTCGCCAAGCTTGGCGACTTTTAGTGACGTGTGTGTATATTTAACTCTCAAACTCTCAAAAACTATTATGAAATTTTATATATAAGATTGTTGTAACATCTAGTTGTGCATCTCGATTTTTTGGTTCCAATCTACTGGAGAGTTTATTTACAGGACCACCGGAAAAGAATTTCAGTACTGTTAATGTCTATGGACATCATCAATAATAATACAAGTGCAGACAGTGATTGTTTGGTACATGCCCAAAATCTCGCCGACTGTCCTGGACTTTGGCGAGTTTTGCCGAAATGTCGCCAAATTTGGCGATAGTCAGTGTTCATTTCGGTCCATGCCCAAAGTATCGCCATTTGTCATCGTTCTTGGCGAGTTTTGGCGATATCGCGGCGATAATCTGTCATTGTTTGGTCCATGCTTAATATCTCGCCAAATGTCGTCGACATTGACGAGTTTCGCCGAAATATCGCCAAATTTGGCGCCAAAAATTATTTCCTATTTTGTATAAACTCTAAAACTTTAACCCGTAGAATTTTGAACTTTTGTATTTAGAACTATATTATAATATCTAACTGTTTTCAATATCTTTTTTGACAGCAATCCACTAAGAATTTATTTATAGGGTGAGCCAAATGACTTTGAATACATTAAGGTGTATGGATGCATTCAATTCATTGAAAGTCTCGTGGTCAATGACTACTGTGGCTATCCCCAAAATCTCGCAAACTATCTCAAGTTTGTCGGCTTTTGGTGAAATATCGCCAAATAAAGTGTCCAGAAGGAAATCTTTCAAATTGAACTCAGCTTGGCGATATCGAAATATTTGGCTAGAAATC
>JAWZYV010001083.1:0-18613 GCA_038373885.1 Cheiracanthium punctorium | reverse complement strand
TAACACTTGAAAATGATTTTTGACGGCTGCATTTGAAAATATATTCATCGCAACATCTTAATATTTTTGAAAGGATTTAAACTGTAAGTTATAGTCACATTTAGAAAAATTGATAAAATAAAACGTTTAAGCTGTTGAAGTGCTCAGTGGGTGAACATGATAATTGAAGTCAAAAAGAAATGGAGATATCCAGGAACAATAATTTAAAGTATTTCATTAAATAGTGAAAGTCGTTGGTTTTGTCAATTATTATAGATTCTTATTCACAATTAATATTCTTTACTGTTATCTATATAAATAAAATTAGACTTTTGTCTGTACATTTCTTGGAATTCAAAAATTTTGCGATTTCTATCAGTTTCAAGCACCCGGGAATCCGATGCAACCCTAAAAAAAAGTTTGTCTGTCTGTCATTCTGTCATTCTGTCCGTGACGCTTTTTTTGTTTAAGCATCACGTAAAAACGACTGAAAAGAATGATATGAAATTGAGTGTCATGATAGGTGGTCACTCAACTTAAAACATAGGCGTCCAATTTTTAAAAAATCTTGATTTTATTTTGAGATTTTACGAAAATCCTTTCAAACTGCGTAAATTTGTGTTCAAGCATCACGTAAAAACGACAGAAGCGAATTGTATGAAATGGGTGTCATGATAGGTGCTCACTCAACTTGAACCATAGGCGTCGAATTAAAAAAAAATCTTCATTAGATTTTGAGATTTTGCGAAAATCATTTCAAACTGCGTAAATTTGTGTCCGCACATCCCGTAATAACTGCAAAGGTGAAAAAATGATATTGGGTGAAATGATAGGTGGTTGCTCACCTTAAACTGTAAGCATCTAATAAAAAAAAAATCGATCAGATTTCGAGATTTTGTGAAAATCGTTTAAAACTGAGTGAATCTTTGTTCCCGCATTACGTAATAACGACTAAAGCGAATTATATGAAATTTCGTTACATGATAGATGGTTGCTCACCATAAACTATAGGTGTCCAATTTTTTAAACTTTTTTATTAGATTTTGAGATTTTGTGAAAATTCTCTCAAAATACGTTTATATTTCTTCAAACATCACGTATTAATGACTAATACGAATGATAGGAAATTTAGTGATATGATAGGTAGTTGCTAATCTTAATTTATAGGTGTTGAATTTTCAAAAAATATTTTGATTACGTTTTGAGATTTTGCAAAAATCGTTTTAAAATGCTGAAATTTTGTTCCAGCATCACGAAATAAAGACTGTAGGGAATGAAACGAAATTGGGTGACATGATAGGTTGTCACTCAACTTAAATTCTAGGCTTCCAATTTTTCAAAAATGTTGATTAGATTTTGAGATTTTGCGAAAATTATTTCAATATGCGTAAATATTCGTTCGCGCATCACATAATTACGACTAAAGCGAATGAAATGATATTACTTTGTGACTCTCTAACCTGTAATATTTTAACAATACATAAAAATTATAACTTCGCTTTCTTTACTTCGGCAACATACTACATCCATTCTCTGTACTCCTACAATGCTGACGAAAGTTCTTGCTTTTTGGAAATTTGCATTCCCTAACCCGTCAAGGACGGGTACTTCAGCTAGTTATTTTTTATATTCTTATGCACAATATGAAAAAGGTCCGTTTCAGTGGTATTCTATACCTATACAAATATTTCTAGGGAACTTAGAAAATATGAGGAAAATATACTATAAACGAACTAGAATGTCAGACTATTGCTGATACCCTAATTATATGATAGATAAATTGTATAATTATCCTACGGACAAAACTTTTCATACACGAGGATCATACGACATTTAGGCTTATTAAAAATATTAAAAACTTAAGAAGATCGTCGCCCTTTGTGCATGTCTTAATCTTTAAAACTAAGTAAGCATCATATGAAGGGATGTTCCATATGTTATATATGAAGAGACGCTGTTAATGGAATAAGCAAATAACAAATACAGAAGTCTATGTTTCTTTTAACCCTTTGAAGTGCAACCACTTATCAATACTGAGAAAAGGGTAGCTGTTGCCATCGCTCGAATTTAACTATCAGCAAGATGGCGGTCGATCGACGCCGCACTGCCAGCTGTGTCAAAAAAATTTTCGATCTGTGTCATGCGATAGGTGATTCGATCGACCGCCCTCTTCCTGGTAGTGAAATCGAGGGATGGCAACGGCTGTCCTTTTTTCAGCACGTCCTTTTTTGTTGCCCGTTTTTGGCGGTCTATCCAGTTATTCTTCTGTATCAATGTATTCCCATCGTATTCTTCCAGTTTTCAGCAGATGCCAGTGCTGTCAAAAACAATTCTGACATCCATTACAAATAATAGACAATTTTTACGGGAAATTATGTGCTTAGTAGAAAAGGATTCTCGCATAACTACCTCCTAAATTATTTAATTTAAATCAAATTTATTCTTCGTGAATCAAAGAAATCACAATGTCAGAGTTGTGTCTTCACGGGGCGAAGACACCACGCGTTAACGGGTTAAGACATTCTGTTTGCCAACATCTCAAAACAGTTCAACATTCTCCATTATTTTAACATTCTAAAATAATAGATATCAATAAGCAAGTGAAACCTTCGGTTTAAATTTATTGCATCTCCAAGCTTTATAAACAAAACACCCTTTCCTTTCATTTACCAGGAAGAATAAAAATTAAATAAATCACTATCTACAAAATCGGGTGCAATCAAGTTCTCTGTCTAAGATAGGGCTGCATTCCCACGGCTGCATACTCTACCTCATTGTGAATTCTGCGGCACACACTTTCAGCGTTTCCTGAGCTAAAAACTCTTAAATAAATAAACTGATCGCGACCACTACATTAAACGGAGTGCAGTGATTTGTCCTTACCTCTATTAAGCAATGTACTCTGAAGGTGCCCGAGGTACGGAAATGGAGCAAAAAGAATAAAAGAAAAGTACAACAAAACATAAGACTTGTCCCCTGAGGGTAGTTGTTAAAACACTGGATGTATCTTCCCCTTTTCCTGTTGTCTTTCTCAGAGACAAGGGACAAGGGGCCAAGTTGCTGCAGTTCCTTGATCTTGGCGGCTAATTGTGTTGGAGTAAGAAATTAGCTAATTGATCACGGTCGTGTTTGGGACAATCCTAGCAGAACGGGATGCGATAATGGTTGAAATGTATCTTTTAAGGTGACGGTATATGGATATGTTGAAGTTGAAATTCGAAGTGTTAAAAGTTTTAATAATTAAGGATAGCTTAAATTCAATACTTTTATTACAGTAATGAGCTGTTAGAATCTGTAAAGTCTCAGAAAATTGTGATAGTAAACCTGGAATATTCTTCCTAACTGAACAACCTAAACAACTAAAAACTAGGAACTTTCATATAAATCTTCTGGTAGTTTAACAACAACAAAAAAAAAGGTTGTAACAAAACATTTTTAGACTAGAATTATCATAGTAGATTAATTAAACTAATTCTAATTGATCATTTTATATAATGTGAACTAGAAATTTCTTCCAGAAACTTCTTTTTTTGAGTCAAAATTAATTCTAACAAAATGTTTTCTCACTAAAAACTAGAATTTCCTAATTACTGTAACAGAATTTCTTTTTTTACTTAAAAAGATAAAATAAAATAAAGTATTTTTTCTTCAAAACTATTTACTTTATTATAATTCTTTATATGTATTACAGAAAGAAAATTGCTAGTATACAAAGAGTTAAAAAATTAAGATTTTGGATGAACTTAAGAAAAAGGAGAGAGCTTGAGCAACACCTTTAATTTACTTTAATTAATTCTTTAATTATTTGAGTTTTAATTGTTACTTAGCTGTTCATTTATGTAAATATGGTTTAGTGTTTTTGATTTTTTTTTTCTATATGGTAATTGTGTGCCGTAGGGACCAGTCAAATATTTCTTTAATGCACCTTCCTCTATGCTTTGCATTTATCTCAGTAAGACACTGAAAAACATTTTTGAATAGCACATTACTAATTGCTTCTCAAAAAAAATTTTTTTTTCAGCTAATAATCCTTGTCGCTGTTAGTAGGTCAAATATTCTTTTATATAGTTATAATTATACTATTAGAGGATTTTTTTTTTGTATTTGCTCTATACAATTTTGATTATGTAATCTTGCGGAACATACAGTGACGAGCCAAAACATTATGACCACCTCCACATTTTTCAATGAACTCGTCTGGATGACATCTAGAGTAAGTAATGAAGTGGGAATGGTATATAACTGTTGCTAGAGAAGGTAAGGAATCATTCTTTCACTGTATTATTAGTGATGGGAAAGGCTATTGATCTAAGCGAATTTGATAGAGGACGGATTGTAATGGTCCAAAGACTCGAATAGAGTATCTCCGAAACTGCACAACTGATCGGTTGTTCATAGTCTCCTGTTGTTATTATTTATAAAAAGTGGATTAATGACGGTGAAAATAGCAGTAGACTCCAAGATGTTGGGGCATCCACGCATTATCAAAGAAAGAGGACGTCAAAGACTGTCCCGCCTAGTGCAGCAAAATCGGTGACAGACAGTGGCTCAGCTGACAGCCCAGTACAATGCAGGTCCAAGTACAAGTGTTTCGGATCATGCAATTCAGCGGAAACTGTTGGATATGGGACTGAGATGTCCCACTCGTGTGCTTCTGCTTACCAAGCGTCATTGTCAACTACGCTTACAGTGGGCACGAGAACATCGCGACTCGACAATGGATATGTGGAAGAGAGTTTCATGGTCAGAGTAATCCCTGTTTCTCCTTCATTACGTCGAAGGTTCGCGATGGTCGTGTCAAGGTACGCCGTTTTCCCGGAGAACAGTTGCTCCCCTCTCCCGGCAGCCCAGAGCTCAAACACAACCATGTTCCAATATCTCGAATTTGTGTGACAACTGCTTAAATATTTGGCACAATATGTCTCCAGTTATCTACCAAGAACTCGTGGCATCCATGCCCAGGCGAGTTGCTGCTGTTTTCAAGGCCAAAGGAGGCGCAATGCGTTATTGAGTAGGTGGTCATAATGTTTTGGCTCTTCAGTGTATAGGCTTTCAAATAAGCTGAAATGGCGACATGAAATTCACAGTGTAAGGATAGGATGGGTTATACTTCTCACCCAGACGAATCGGAAGAAATGGACCACGTATGCCTAGACGGAGAGACTAAGATCGAATCCAGAATTTTCTTTTTTAACATGTTCATTCGATTTACTGTGCTTTGTTTAGCTACTGAGATCAAATTTAGTTGCTTTGTGGTGAAAATTGAGGCAGTTAGCAGTTGGAGACTGAACAGGCTCTGATTATTGCTCAGGCACTTGTGCTCCCGTTCCCTGGTTACTACATGTGGGTGGGGGGGCTAAAAAATGGAGTTTTGACTAAAATATTCACATCAGTATGGTGAGCCGTCTATACATAAGGTCACTGATTTTGTGCCCCATAGACCACAAAAATGAATAAACAAAATAAAAAAATAAAACTGTTATAGTCATGCCCTGGAACTGAATAAATATTTAGTTCGTTTTCAAGAAGCTGAACATCAATTACACAGAATGGTATAGTCTAATCTTATAAATAAAAATGAAATTCTGTTTGTTTGTTTGTTTGTTTGTTTGTTTATTTGTTTGTTTGTGGATTTGAGTTGTATACAAATCCACAAAAATGGACCTATCAGCCTGAAATTTTGCACAGATATGTAAAATAATATAGAATAAATCATAGTCCACTTTAAAACTTTGAAAGTCCACCCGTTCCCGGAATTTAAGAGATTTTTTATGTTCTCCACGCAAAAAGCTTTCCGTAATTGTAACCCCTGTAGTGAAAAAAGTGTGAAATAAGGATCGTGGTTGCCATGTGTGGCGATTTTGCCGAATAAGATGTTTTAAATTCTCAAAGTAAAAATAAAAGAATAATAATGATTTTTTTTGTTAGTTTATATTCGTAAGGTTATATTTTTTTTAATTATAATATCGTGTGCATGGGAAATCGGAGCAGGAATGAAATGTTTTATACGCAAAACAATAAGAATTGAAGATTTCCGAGGCTAATATGTTAAAATTTTTTAGTTTGGCGAAAAAATAAAATGGCTCAAATGCCGAGAAAGTGAGTTCTAGCGGTTTGCACAGTTTCCGGCTTGGCGAATTTACTGAGAGCTTAAGGAAACGGATTTTTGAAAACAAGTACAAAGGTTTTATTAGAATACAGCGTTAAATTTTAATGATCCCTGCGAAAATAATGCAGTTATTAAGGGATTTCAAGCGATCTATCTTCAGCATTCTCGCGATTTTGAGGAGGATTCTAACGCTTGGCGCTATTTATCGTAATTTAATCGTCTGCTATTTGGGTTATGAATACACCTGCGTATAAGTTTTTGAAATTTTCATTCAGTTGGAATTGTGCATTTTTCAGAGCAGCTTTTCTGCATCTAATGTATTACATCCAGAAAAAAGGATGTTAGAAATATCAATTTTAATTTTGTTTAATCACACTCATGAATAATGATACACTTTCCAACTTAATGAAAGAAGGAACGAAAATAGGGAAGACCCATGGATTATAACTCTTTTTATATATAGCACTTTAGTGCGTATTTAAAAATCTGAAAGTGTGTCAGATTTTCTATGATTCTAGCGCTTGGCGCAATTTAATGAGAGGGTATTTTTAAAAACAAGCGTAGGTTATCTTATAAATAAAAATGAAATTCTGTTTGTCAATTTGTTGATTTGGGTAGTATACAATTCCACAAAAATGGACCTGTCAGCCTGAAATTTTACACAGATATGTAAAATAATATGGAATAAATGATAGTCCACTTTAAAACTTTGAAACTCCACTTAAAAACGTTTTCCTCCTGAAGGGTTCCCTTAATTTCCGTTCCCGGAATTTAAGAGATTTTTTATGTTCTCCACGCAGAAAGCTTTACGTAATATTAACCCCTGTAGTGAAAAAAGTGTGTGAAATAAGCATCTTGGTTGCCATGTGTGGCGATTTTGCCGAATAAAATGTTTTAAATTCTCAAAGTAAAAATAAAAGAATAATAATGATTTTTTTTGTTAGTTTATATTCGTAAGGTTATATTTTTTTTAATTATAATATCGTGTGCATGGGAAATCGGAGCAGGAATGAAATGTTTTATACGCAAAACAATAAGAATTGAAGATTTCCGAGGCTAATATGTTAAAATTTTTTAGTTTGGCGAAAAAATAAAATGGCTCAAATGCCGAGAAAGTGAGTTCTAGCGGTTTGCACAGTTTCCGGCTTGGCGAATTTGCTGAGAGCTTAAGGAAACGGATTTTTGAAAACAAGTACAAAGGTTTTATTAGAATACAGCGTTAAATTTTAATGATCCCTGCGAAAATAATGCAGTTATTAAGGGATTTCAAGCGATCTATCTTCAGCATTCTCGCGATTTTGAGGAGGATTCTAACGCTTGGCGCTATTTATCGTAATTTAATCGTCTGCTATTTGGGTTATGAATACACCTGCGTATAAGTTTTTGAAATTTTCATTCAGTTGGAATTGTGCATTTTTCAGAGCAGCTTTTCTGCATCTAATGTATTACATCCAGAAAAAAGGATGTTAGAAATATCAATTTTAATTTTGTTTAATCACACTCATGAATAATGATACACTTTCCAACTTAATGAAAGAAGGAACGAAAATAGGGAAGACCCATGGATTATAACTCTTTTTATATATAGCACTTTAGTGCGTATTTAAAAATCTGAAAGTGTGTCAGATTTTCTATGATTCTAGCGCTTGGCGCAATTTAATGAGAGGGTATTTTTAAAAACAAGCGTAGGTTATCTTATAAATAAAAATGAAATTCTGTTTGTCAATTTGTTGATTTGGGTAGTATACAATTCCACAAAAATGGACCTGTCAGCCTGAAATTTTACACAGATATGTAAAATAATATGGAATAAATGATAGTCCACTTTAAAACTTTGAAACTCCACTTAAAAACGTTTTCCTCCTGAAGGGTTCCCTTAATTTCCGTTCCCGGAATTTAAGAGATTTTTTATGTTCTCCACGCAGAAAGCTTTACGTAATATTAACCCCTGTAGTGAAAAAAGTGTGTGAAATAAGCATCTTGGTTGCCATGTGTGGCGATTTTGCCGAATAAAATGTTTTAAATTCTTAAAGTAAAAATAAAAGAATAATAATGATTTTTTTAGTTTATTTTTTTAGGTTATTTTTTTTAATTATAATATCGTGTGCGCATAAGAAATGAGAGCAGGAATGAAATGTTTTATACGCAAAACAATGAGGATCGAAGATATCCGAGACTAATATGTAATTTTTTTTAGTTTGGCGAAAAATAAAATGTCTGATAGGCCGATTTTTAGAGTGTGAGTTCTAGCGGTTTGCACAGTTTTAGGCTTTTTGGCTCAATTTACTGAGAGCTTAAGGGAATACATGAGCTAAGGGAATACTGAGAGCATTTTTGAAAACAAGTGTATAGGTTTTCTTAGAATACAGCATTAAATTTTAACTATCCGTGCAGAAATAATGCAGTTATTAGAGCATTTCAAGCGATGTAGCTTCAGAATTCTCGCCAATTGAGTACATTGATTTAACTTGGGGGAAATCCGCCAAATTTCAGAAAATTGAAATCTTCGCATTTAGTACATCGAGGTAACGATGAATAAAACATGTTATAGTTGATAATTTAAAAAATGCGGCTGTATTAAGGGATTCCACTTTTCAAATAAATGCCTGGCGGTTCGAACCATTTCCCATTTTGATTGCTGCTAAGTCAATGCTTCGAATGATTCCCTGAAAAAAACTCTTGCAAAATGGCGTATGCTGGCACTTTGGCGAGGCTTAGATTTGAAACTGGATTTTACTTGAGACTGGTATATACGTATAATAAGACTGGTTATAGATAAAAATGAATGTTGGTATGTGTGTAGGAGGTTGAAAAACTCCAGCACCGTTTCACCGATCACCATGAAATTTGGTTCACCTAAGTCTTTTATCATGGAGAAGGTTTTTATGCTATCCGTTTTCCTCTAACTTTTCACTAGGTGGCGCAGCAGAACGTCGAATTCTATTCCGTTTAGCCGTTTGCTATGCGAATATCGTCCAACCAATTTCGATGAAATTTGGTACACGCGAATATTAGAACACGGAGAATATTTTTCACTATCCATTTGCTGTAACTTACCGCTAAATAGCGCTGCAACGCATCAACTTCTATACCGTTCGACTGATCGGCATAAAATTTTTTATACTTACACATTTGAGAACGAAGAATATATTCTAACTGCGTTACTTTTGATGTTACTCACCACTAGATGGCACTGCAATGAATTATTATTTTAACTCGCCACTAGATGACGCTGCAGCAGGCCAAATTTTTGACCATTCAAACGGTGGCTATGAAAATCAGTATACATAGCTATTTGAACAATGAGAATATTTTGGCGTTATCCATTTTCTATAACTTGCCACATGACGGCGCTGTAGCAAATCATTACTTTAATTAACCACTAGATGGCCCTGCAGTGTATCACTTCTTGACTGTGCGAATAATGGCTATGAAAATAGGTTATACATAGATATTTGAACACGGGGAAGAGTTTGGCACGATCCATTTTCCTATAACTTGACACTAGATGTCGCGTCAACACATGAACTTCAAGACTATTCAGCCGATCGTCATGAAAATTCGTATACATCGATATCTGAATGCGAAGAATATTTTTGCCGCATCCGTTTTGCTAAAACTCGCCACTAGATTGTGCTACGCCGCATCGCTTTCTGCACCGTAAAAAACGATTGCCTTGAAATTCAGTATGCATGATTATTGAACACAATATAACGCGATATCCATTTTGCTATATCTCTTTATTACAATAAATAGTAATCACAACAAATATTAATATCAAAAAGTCTATTCATTCCCGTGCGAAGAACGGGTACTTCAGCTAGTCTATATATATAAAAGTGAATGTTGGTATATATGTGTGTATGTGGGTATGTGTGTATGACGTTAAAAAACTCCAAAACCGTTTAACCGAAGACCATGAAATTTGGTACTCCTGAGTCTTTTATCATGGAGAAGGTATTTATGCTATCCATTTTCCTCTAACTCTGCGCTAGGTGGCGCTGCAGAACGTCGAACTCTTTCGTTCAACCGCTTGATATGAAAATACAGTTCAACCGATTTTGAAGAAAATGGGTACACATGAATATTTGAGCACGGAGAATATTTTTACACTATTCATTTTGCTATAACTTGCCACTAGATGGCGCAGCAGAGCATCGAATTCTATACCGTTCAACCACTTGCCATGAAAATACCGTACAACTGATTTCAATGAATATTGATGCACACAGATATTTGAGCATGGAGAATATTTTTACGCTATCCATCCTCTAAATCGTCACAAGGTGGCGCTGCAAATCGTCGAATTCTATACCGTTCAACCTTTCTATGAAAACACTGTTCAACTGATTTCGATGAAAATTGGTACACACAGATATTTGAGCACTGAGAATACTTTTACGTTATTCATATTGCTGTAACTTGCCGCTAGATGGCGATGTAGTGCATCAACTTCAACAGCGGTCGACCGATCGCTTTAAAAATTGGAATACTTACACATTTGAGCAGGGAGAATATTTTTTTAGTACCCATTTGGCTGTAGTTCACAACTAGATGCATTGCAGCACATTATTACTTTAACTCCCAACTAGATGTAACTGCAGCAGATTATTATTTTAACGCGCCACTAGATACTCTGCATCGTATCAATTTCTTGTCCGTTAAACTGTTTGCTATGAAAATTGGAACACATAGATATTTGAACATGAGAATATTTTGATGCTATCCATTTTGCAATAACTTCCCACCAAAATGTCCCTTTAACGCATCAACTTCAGGACCGTACAACTATCATAAAAATTGGTATACATAGAAATTTGCAAGTGAAGAATATTTTCACCGCATCCGTTCGAAACATTTTTTCAAAATTTAACAAAAATTTTGTTAAACCTAACAAAATTATTCTGTTGAAACATCACAAACCAAATTTTTGAGTCAACAAAATTTTTTTAATTCAATAAAACATTCTTTTTTTCTTGAGTAAAAAAAAAAAAATAAAATAAAATAAAAATAGTATGGACATTAAGTTAAGAACATTAATTAAAAGTAAAACGATGCCTTTCTTTTGTCTATTAGTTTTACAAAACATTCCAGTTTGTGAAAATATAAATTTACATTAAAGAAGCGAATCCACAGTTTAGAAAACTATCACGTTTCCCTGGACTTAATTGATAAGTAAATCTCTCGTAATACAGCTTCAATAACCAGTAATAAACCACTAAATCAGAACTATCAGACCGTGGAGCTGAAAATATCTGTCATTCTTCCAAAACGGTTACAGTCCAGCGGAAGTCCTGTTCACAGACTGTTGTACCACAGAGAGGGGTACGACATCTGGTCTCTAGAACAAGCCCATTGAAAGACATAAATTGTGGGAAAATTGCATCACATAACGGGGCTTTATTTAACTATATTTGATTCTATTTCTGTAGAATAGACTAATGCCTTTTTTTTGTAAATAAAAAAAAAATCTATTATGAAAATGTGTTGAAAAAAATAATAAATCACGAATATAAAGGACGATATATTGAATAAAGTATAAGGGAACATAATGCTTTCTCCTTTTTTCTTCTTTTCTTTTTTAATTGCGCTTCATTTTGTAAATCAGCTTCTGCAGGAAAAGGATAAACAAATTCACTTAAAAATGGATTTAATGTTTTTAAATTCTTTCATATTTAAATTTTTATTGCAAATGTAATTCATATGCGAAAATTCTTCTCAGAAATCACTGCAGCTCATCAAGCTTTGCTACTTGCACCAAGTTCCAACACCACTAATTTGCCTCATATAAAGTCGTTTCGGAGTACAATTTCGATGAAATCAATCTATAATCTAGTTAACCCTTTAACGCGCAGTGTTCCCGCTCTGGGAACACCAAACTCTGACGTTTTGACTGTTGCCAGTCACGAAGAATAGATTTGATTTCTATAAAAATAGTTGCAGGTGATATAGCTCCACGAGAATCCTTTGCCTTTTAGCACGTCATTTCCCGTATAAAAATTGTCACTATTCTTTTAAACAGCACTGACATCTGCTGAAAAATGGAAGAATGCGAGAACAGCTGGATAGAGTGCCCAAAGCTGAAAAAAGGGCAGCCGTTGCCATCGCTCGACTTAACTACCAGAAAGATGGCGGACGATCGAAACGTTCATCGCGTGCAACAGATCTAGAGACCCTTCGTTGACGACAGCTGGTTGTGCAAGGGTCTCTAGATCTGTTGCACGCGATGAACGTTTAGATCGTCCGCCATCTTACTGTTAGTTA
Source organism: Cheiracanthium punctorium (assembly GCA_038373885.1). NCBI lineage: Eukaryota > Metazoa > Arthropoda > Arachnida > Araneae > Cheiracanthiidae > Cheiracanthium > Cheiracanthium punctorium. Next base: position 6,261 of record JAWZYV010001083.1, on the reverse strand, counting down.
AGTCGAGCGATGGCAATGGCTGCCCTTTTTTCAGCATTTGGAAAGGGTTGCGCCTCAAAGGGTTAAAAGACGCAGGGTTAATACTGAAAAACCCGTATTATGAAAACTCGTCACTATAAGAAGGGTCATTTTACGTACTTGAAATAAAAGTAATGACAGTAGGAAGTGACGTGGAACGAGAGTTATAATAACCACAATAAATTTCTGAGGTAGGGGTAAAACTGCCAGTCTTTTTAGCTTTGTAAAAAAAAAAATAACGCCGTATCTTAGATTGGTAAGTTTTTTAAATTATTTTTTTGTTTTAAATTCTTGTGTAATTTAAAGTGATAAAGGTGAAACTTTAGAAAAAATTCTTTTGTAATCTATTTTTTTTTCTAACTGATAAAACGAAAAGTATTATTTTGCATCAGAAAATGTTAACTATTTTCTTTCCGTAAACTCTGTAAAAAAAATTCGAAAGAAAATTCGAATAAAGGTGTGCTATGTCTAAGTTATCCTCTTAAATGCTTCTTTAAATAAAAGAAGCAACTCCTTAATGTATTATGTGGGACTGTATGCATGTAGAAGAGAAGTTATTTCTGAGCAGATATATTATTATTATTATTATTTAAAGTAATTGTACTTGTTGTAATTTGTCTAGTATCATGCACAGGAAATTTAATTGATCTGCTGACATCATGCTTATTTTTAACAATAATTACACATGGTTATTTATGACTATGTCATTTTATTTCTCACCCCCTTTATTGAAAATTGTCCGAAAAATGTGTCCCAAAAAAGCGACATAAAAATGCGACGTAATTTTACATAGATTTAAAGACTCTTAGTTCACAACAGCTTTAATCTAGTGTAACAATTTTTCGTAAGCTGTAGAATATGCATCACATGCATTTTTTACATAGATTTAAAGACTCTTAGTTCACAACAGCTTTAATCTATTGTTACAATATTTCGTAAGCTGTAGAACCTGCATCACATGTATTTTTCAATAAATAGGTTACAATCATAAAAATTACAACACATCGTTACCAGGCGAAATACACGAAAGATGAGAGATAAAATGACATAGCCAATTAATATCGTTTTAATATGGCAATAGTGAAATTAAAAAATAGGGGGGTTCAGGGGGAGTCTCCCCCTGACGGGGCTCAAACAGCCGAGTTTTTTTATTTCGATTTTACTTATATTTAATTAGCTTTATTCAATTAGTTTATCAGCATCAGTATTTTACGGGTAAAAAAATATTTAAATTTTGAAAATGGCCTTCTGAAGCCCATAGCTGAACGATAAGATACATACATAATATAATCTAATGGAAGACTGGCAGGAAAATTAGCACGTCCTCAAGACAAGAGTGCCAGCTTTCGAATTCACAGGTTCAGCAAGCACGCATACGGCACGTACTCAATGATCTTGTCTTCAGGTGTAAAATCGGAACTCTTTGGTTACTAGTCTCCCATTTGTTATACTTGATAACCATGGGGCTACTGAAGCCCATGGGTTCATTTGTCTCGACAGAGTGGCTTTCGTCACAAATTGTGTCGTTCGGAGCTACTTATGTCTTTTTGATGATTCCCATTCCAATTTTAATTCTTACCAAAAGGTAACTCCTGAATATGAGTGCCTTGAATGTGCTAAAGCTGAGAAACCTCCAGAATTATGGATTTAGCGGTGATCTTCAGAAGTAGATAGGGACCAAATGCAGCCTACATCTAAGCTGACTGTTAATCGTTTAGCAACCATGATTCCGATCTCCAGAGGTAGACAGAGGATTAAACTTGCAATCATCTTGTTACCTGCGTCACAGAACCCTTCTCAATTTGACACCTTAACCCTTTAACGCGCAGTGTTCCCGCTCTGGGAACACCAAACTCTGACGTTTTGACTGTTGCCAGTCACGAAGAATAGATTTGATTTCTATAAAAATAGTTGCGGGTGACATAGCCCCACGAGAATCCTTTACACTTTAGCACGTCATTCCCCGTAAAAAAATGGTCACGATTATTTTTAACAGCACTTAAATCTGCTGAAAAACGGAAGAATGCGAGAACAGCTGGATAGATTGCCCAATGCTGAAAAAAATGACAGCAGTTGCCATCGCTCGACTTAAATACCAGCAAGATGGCGGACGATCGAAACGTTCATCGCGTGCCACAGATCTAGAGACCCTTAGCTGTGTCAAAAAAGGGTCTCTAGATCTGTGTCACGCGATGAACGTTTCGATCGTCCGCCATCTTGCTGGTAGTTAAGGCGAGCGATGACAACGGCTGCCATTTTTTTCAGCATTGGAAAATCGTTGCGCCTCAAAGTGTTAACCACAGCACTATCACTGCCCAAACTCCGAGTGTCCGTATCTATCACCACGCCATACCATTTTCACACTACAGGCAGAAAAACGTACCACTTACGCCTTGCTCCTAGTTAGCACTAACTTTTGGGGATCGCATTCGGGCCTCTGACCTACTGTGTCTATCGCCACCCAAGCGAATCACCAGAGTGATGAACAACCCGGAGCATCTTCTATAGCGTCCTAATTGGGATGGTGTGCGACTGTCGGGGCATCCCTATCTGCTTGTTTGGTCTGAGCCATATTTATAGCGCTGGGGGCCCCCCTGTTTAGCGTGGGACCTCCCCGGAATGAGTCCCATCCGTATTAATTAGCCCGACAGTTGAAACGGCATCGCCATTCAAATGGCAGGGACGTGATTGAATTGATCCAACAGATGTTACTCAATGCGTGACTCTCGGGTCAGATTCAATTGCCGATCCGTTTTCGGGATGCATGTGCGTAGAGTGAAAGTTTTCAATAGCATCGACTCGACTCGACGAATGGGGGAGGAGGGGTCCTTAGGTTCACTTCGGATTTTCATAACTTCTACCTATAGGCACACAGTAGCGGATGCAAAAAAAAAAAAAAAATTATGAGAGGGACTAATTTTTACGAAAAGCCAGTTTGACATAAATATGATATAGAGTAAGCGAAAATGTTGCACTAAAGCTAAGTAAATCATTTTGAATGGGGCTAATTTATCAAAGAAAACATCATTTGAACAGAACAAAGTGCACAATGAAGCAAAATGTTGCCCTTAACCCTTTGAGGCGCAACCCTTTCCCAATGCTGAAAAAAGGGCAGCCGTTGCCATCGCTCGACCTAACTACTAGTAAGATGGCGGACGATCGAAACATTGCTCGCGTGCCAGAGATCTAGAGACCCTTTTCTGACGACAGTTGGCTGCGCCGCTGCCCTTTTCTCAGCATTGGGCGATCTGTCCAGCTGTTCTCGCATTCATCCATTTTTCAGAAGATGTCAGTGCTGTTAAAATATTCGTGACCATTTTTTTACGGGAAATGACGTGCTAAAACGTAAAGTATTCTCGTGGAGCTATGTCACCCGCAACTATTTTTATAAAAATCCAATCTATTCTTCGTGACTGGCAACAGTCAAAACGTCAGAGTTTGGTGTTCCCAGAGCGGGATTACTGCGCGTTAAAGGGTTAAGAAATGTCTTTTAACGGGGGTTCATCCTTAAGCAATGTATTTCGGGGGAGGGAGGCCCCCTTTTCCCTCTCCTGGGTGCGACACTGTAGGCGTAAGCACAGAGGGAGCTAAAGATACTAAATCCCCAGTCTCCCACTAACAAGGAGAGGGCACGACTTTGGACTCAAGGATTTGAATAAAATTTGGTACAAATACAGCTCACAAGACATACAATCACCGATGCAAATTTTAGAACGCAACTCTCAGGCATTCTCAGGAAATTACGCTCCGAACATTCGAAAATTAGCTTATGCAGCTTAAATACTTTTTTGATGCAATACGAACCCTAGTAGCACAATTAGTCCAAAAGACGTTTAAAACACGTTTTTTAACGTCAAAAAAACGTGTTTCCAACAAAACTTTAACGTTTTTTGAACTATTTGTCCTACTAGGGCCGACCGTGGCATAGATTATAAAAGCACTGGCTTGCAGAGCCGTAGGTAACAAGTTCGATTCCAGCTGCCGCTGGATTTGTTTTGAATGTTTCTTTTTTCATTTTAATGTCAAATTTAATTAAATAATAAAATAAAATTAATTTTATCACCACAGCTTGTGTAGTTGAATCGATTTCATGTAAATTATTAATATAATAGGTATTTTTTCCCCTGTGTGGTATTTACAAATAGTATAGCAATTTAATAAGCAAAAAATAATAAAAAATAAACAATTTTATGCTAGAGAATGCTTTATCGCGGAGCAAATGCTTGGAGCATGCAAACATATCTAATTTGTATTACGAATTATATTCCTTCAAAGAGAAGTCGTATAAAACATTACATAGCAGAAATAAATAAATAAATGAGGAAAAGATACATAATATTAATAATTTATTTGAAATTTAATCAATAATTTACCTGGGATTAAATTGTAATTTAAATGACAATTTAATCCCAGAACAAAAGCTGGGATTTTAACCGTTAAAGATTTTACGATTATCTGCAGGACAAATAATTATATTTAAAATAAAATGTTTATGATTTACAAATAAGTACATCCAATTTAATTTACGAGAGGCTCTAACGCGTTACATTTGGAGAAAACCGCCCTTTACTCCAAACCATTAGATCGACAGCCGCTCAACACCTATTTTATACGATCTCTCTTTGAAGGAATATAATTCGTAATATAACCATTCACAAAATTAGATATGTTTGCATGCTCCAAGCATCTGTTCCTTGATGAAGCATTCTCTAGCATTAAATTGTTTATTTAAATTATTTTTTGCTTATTAAATTGCTATTCTATTTTTAAATACCACACAGGGGAAAAAGAAAACTATTATATTAATAATTTACATGAAATCGATTCAACTACGAAAGCTGTGATGATAAAATTAATTTTATTTTATTATTTAATTAAATTAGACATTAAAATGAAAAGAGGAACATTCCAAATAAATCCAGCGGCAGCTGGAAACAAACTTGCTATCTACAGCTCTGCAAACCAGCGCTTTTATAATCTATGCCACGGTCGGTCCATTCGTATTGCATCAAAAAAGTATTTAAGCTGCATACGCTGATTTCGAATGTTCGGAGCGTGATTTCCTGAGAATGCCAGAGAGTTGCGTACTATAAAATTTGCATGTGATTGTATGTCTTGTGATAAATAATCTCAGATAATACATTTACAGTTACATTTCTTATAACGTTTTGAAATCATCAGATTACTTATGAATATAACCGCATGCGGCGATATAAGCGATCTTTTGCACTATAATCAAACGAATAAGCAGCACAGAATATTTTGACTTCAGGAGAGACCCTGCCACTTTAAAAGAGGCCATTACAATCTAATTCAACTAACTATATATGCACAGACTCCCTCTCTCCCTGTTCCCTAAATTAAAATACGACTGCGCCTCTGTTTCTAAGAATCAATGTTTGTGTTTTCGAAATGTAACGAAATACTGAAAAAAATGTTCAACCCAATTCGAAATTATTGAAATTAATTCGTCATTAGTATTGCTTCTTCGTTCTAAACGCTACGGTAATAAATCTAATCTAGTGTGGGAAACATTTTGGTATGTAAGCAACGTTACATCATTTTTGATGAAGCTTACTTGGCTTGTTTGTATTTTCAAACTTTTTAAAAATTGGAGCGATACTTTTATCTTACTTGTATGCACGTCGATAAAAACTGAAAATATCGCTTCGGTTTTGATTTTCATATTTCATTTTACTTTAATTTTGGGGAATTGATAGTGTACTACTATCAAAATGATGTACCACTAGACAAGTAATGTTTCTAAAAACAGTGGTTTATAGTAAAAATTTCTTTTACAAAGCTGTCTACAGCCAAAGCCAGTCATCAGGAAATTGTGAAATTGCCTGAATCACTTAATAAAGACAAAAAAAAAAAATATGTCAGTGAAAAAAAAGGCAGTTACAATAATAATTATTACAAATATCACCGCCAAGTAGCGTATTAATTTGAATAATAGTAAAAATTCCCATTATTTTCGAATGCCAAGCGGAAGCTATCATAAAACATGAGAAAATTTATCAGAGATCTTAATCCACCGTGCAAGCTTCTAAAACTGCTAAGTGCACATAAAATCTGCCGTGGCTTCAATGTCCACCTTGTTCAAATGATACGTCTGGGGGTGCTGATTTCAGGTGCTAGGTCTCCCCTCTAGAATTGGTTCAAAATTAGTAGACGCCCAGCTAAGTCGGTCTTCCTCCCACTGGGATTCATAAAAATGGACACCGCTCCCTTTCGTCCCTC